>JAECUM010008038.1:0-142624 GCA_016617855.1 Megalonaias nervosa | reverse complement strand
AGCTCTTTTTTTTTACAATTTACCTCTGAAGTTCGGGAAGTGAAAATGAGCAAGTGGAGCTAGCACTTTTTTGAAAGGTGCACATCTCAAGTAAGGCCAAGCTGTATACTCTATAACCCATATTACACCCATCAATCATACACCAAAAAAAAGGGATTTAAAGGTTCTTTGAACAATACCTAAGATATACAAAGTCTTTTTTAAATAGCCAGTATAACTAGTGAGGAAACCAGGGGAAATTCTTTTTCTTTAAAATTCTAACCCTATGCTAAATACAAAACTGTAGAGCGCCACCATATCAACAAAGAATTTGTTTATCTAACAATAGATAAATTCCAGTGCATTTTATATCAAGTTTGTGGCTTCCTTTCATGATGCTTCTGAATTTCTTCACTCCAAACCCCAGGTTGTATATACAAGTTTAAACAGTCAATAATTTCGGCTAAAAAAATTCACCAGATGGTATAATTTGTTGCCAGTAAGGAACATAAATCACAATTTATGACATTGGTGAAGTCCAGCATGATCACTGAATAAACTTTTCACATGTTATTTTTCGTACTTTTAAGAAGAAAAAAACTTTTTTTGAGTATGAGAAAAATACATGTATATGAAATTACAGGAGCTATGCCACGATCGTCTTATATTAGAATTCATAAATGATCTCTTCCCCAAAAATGATATTAAACTTATTACACGTTACTTTTCTTGCTTTTTAAGAAAGAAAAAAAAAATTTGTTTGTGAGAAAAGTACATATGTATGAAATTTCGGGAGCCACGCCACAACTGTGTTATATCCAAATTCGTGTTATATGGAGCATGCTATAGTGGGGTCACACTGTATTAAGAACAACTGCAAAGTTTTTCATGAGACATGAATAAGCCTTCAGAAGCCTATCTCACCTTTGCACTTAATTAGAGGTTAGCAAATACAATTAACAAAAGACAATATTTGAACCGTTTTTGGTCCATTCATCCTAGATAAATCATTGTTAAATTTTTAAAACAGATAAATTGATGCAAATTTATTCCCCAATATTTTAATTCTTTTATTTTGAATAATGGATGTTGGAATACCAAGTCATCCCTATATTTAAGTATATATGAAGGTACATGTATATGCTCATGCTTAACTTCTGTGTGTATAATTTGTTATTAACTTGAAACTTTTTAAGAATTTTTACATAGGATCTTAAAACTATCTGTTCTTTTACCCTGCTCATTTAAGTTATAGCATCTTCAGTTAAATACACAGTACTGTCATGTCTGTAATATTTCAGGTCCTCAATCAATAAAAATTATCAACATTTTTGTCCCTTTGAACATTTTGTTTAGGGAAATATATTCTAATGAAAATTTTGTAAATATACATAATTGAAGAAAATAATTCATTTTTTAACCTGTGATAATTGTACACATCAAATAAATAATGAAAAGTGTAAATAAAGTTGCAGACACTATGGTTTATGTATATCATGGAACCCGCAAAACAACAAACATCTGCAGTCAGAGAAATTTGTCTTATTAACATGCATACATATTTAGAACTAAATTAGTCCATTAATAAAATTAGAAAAATTGGTTAAATCCCCGTTTTTACGAAGCATTTTCCACTGTATTTATAATGTAAATTTTGAATAACTCAAACATGAATCTCTCAGACATTAGGGATCGCTCGAATTAAGAACTCAACCCCTGAATGAACTCTTTTATTGCCTGTGATCACAATATAGTGGGGATGACTAAGAATACTTACTCAGTTCCAGAGTAATGTCTTCTGTTGGCTGTGACCTCAACGTACTGGGCATCACTCAAATGGCCTACTCATTTAAGCATTGCATGTGACCTGAATATGCCAGATATCATTCAAACGACCTACTAAGTCCAAGACTAAAGTGTTTTATTGCCTATGACCTCAAATTTACCAGCATGACATAAATGACATATTCAGTCCCAGAGTAAAACATTCTGTTGTCGGTGACCTGACCTACTGAGTACAACCTTATAATGCATGTCCCTCAACATATTGGACATGACTTAAGTGATCTGCACAGTCCCAAAGTAAAGCCTTCTACTGTCCATGACCTCAACATATGGGGCAGCACTCAAATAACCTACTCAATCCAAAAGTAAAACCTTCTGTTGCCTATGACCTTGACATTCCAGGCATTACATAAATTCCAGTCCACGAGTAAAGCCATCTATTTCCTATGTCCTGAATATGTGGAGCATCACTTAAATGACCTCAGTTCCAGAATAAAGCCTTCTGTTGGATATGATCTCAACATACTGAACATAACAATCAAATAACCTACTCGAACCCTTAAGTAAAGTCTTCTACTGCCTGTAACCTCAACATTCCAGACCTACTTAGTCTCTGAGTAAAGTCTTCTACTGCTTGTAACCTCAACATTCCAGACCTACTTAGTCTCTGAGTAAAGTCTTCTACTGCTTGTAACCTCAACATTCCAGACCTACTTAGTCTCTGAGTAAAGTCTTCTACTGCCTGTAACCTCAACATTCCAGACCTACTTAGTCTCTGAGTAAAGTCTTCTACTGCCTATGACCTCATCATATTGGGCAACACTCAAATGACATGATCAGTCAGAGTAAAGCATTCCTTTGTCTGTGACCTCAACATCCTTGTCATCACTCAGATGACCTACTTATGCCCAGCATAAAGGCTTTGATTACTTGCGACCTCAACATAACTAAAGCTTTCTGTTGCCTATGACTTGAACATACCTGGCATCACTGAAGTGATGTACTCAGTCCCAGAGTAATGCCTTCTGTTGCCAATGACTTCAACATACTGGTCATCACTCAAATTACCTACTTAATCCCAGAATAAAACCTGTTATCTGTGATCATGACAAACTGGACATCACTCAAATGGCCTAGTCAGTCACAGAGAAAAGCTGTATATTACCTGTGGTCTCAACATATTGGGCATCACTCAGATCTTCTCAGACCCAGAAGAAAGCCTTCCATTGTCTATGATGTAAAAAATTCCAAAATAAGGCTGAAACTTGAAGAAAAAAAATGTAGGTCCTCAAAAGTTCTAGTTTTCGGAATTCTACTCTGTGTGTGTGTGTGTGTGTATAATAATATATATATATATATATATATATATATATATATATATATATATATATATATATATATATTCTATTTCAGAGCTGACTGGAGATGTTGATATAACAATAACTAACATTTTGGAAGGTAACATAGAGAATAAAGAGGAGGATATTGGAAAATCAGGCCAAAATACCACACATTCACAGGTATTTTACGTGCATAGGCAGTTAGAAACATGAATTGAAAAAATATGAATTGTTAAATTTTAGTTGAATTTTTTGTTGTTTAACTGTTTTGTTTTGTGATTTTGTATTTTTTTTTACATTTTTTTCTCCTATTTCAAAAGTTAATGTTTCATGGTTGTAAAATTCATGAAAATAATCAGTCCATATATTGTATGCAAACCACACCTTTCTTTCTTACTCTATTCACTATTCACTTGTAATTAATGTCTGTATGGAACTTTAATAAATGTTTTAAGTATTCTTTACATTTTTAGCTTACATGGCCATAAGGCCAAGTAAACTTTGGTGTGGCCTTGCATCTGGCCTGGAATCTTTCTAAACTAACTACTAAGCATTATTTGACCAAATTTGGCAGAAAGCATTCTGACATGAAGGGCATTCAGGTTTAAAATTAATGATGCTCTCCCATAAAATATAACCATTGCTAGTTTATAAAAAAAAACAACAACAAAACAAAACTACTTTATGAATGCATTATTCTCAAAAACAACTCAATCAAATTGATTAAATTTGACAGGGTATTCTGGAATAAAGGATTTTCAAATTTATAAAAATGATGCCAATCTGCAGTGAAATAATACCACCAATACTAATACTGTAAGAAACTTTCAGTGACTTTTTCTAAAACCAGTTGAACAGAATTTGACTCAACTTGATGAAAAGTTTTAACGTTTGTACAGATGATGCTGTTCTGCTCACAGATGTGGCTGCCATTACTTAAAATGGAAAATATGACTTCCCAAAAACTACTCAACAGAATCTGACCACATTTTACAGAAGTATCCTGGCATAAATGGTTTTCAGAGTTGTACAATTGATTCAACACAAAAAATATGGCCACTTTTACTAAAATGAGAACCAAAGGAAGGACATCTTCTCAAACATTGCTCAGCAGAATTTGACCATATTTGACTGACAGCATCCTGGCAAGAAGTGCATTCACGTTTTTACAGTGATTAATGTACCATCAGATATGGCCGCTGTTGCAAAAAATAAGAAGCTTTAAATGATTTTTTTCTCCGACAGAATGTGACAAGATTTACAGAAGGCATACTGGCATAAAGGGCTTTCAAGTTTGCTCAGTTGATGTTGATAAGTTATTTTATATGACTTCTGTCAAATATGGATGTTATCACTTAAAATATAGACATATTGAATGTTTTCTTCTCAAAAATAGCTGAACATAATTTGACCTTTTGACAGAAAGCATTGGCATCAAGGACTTTCTGTCTGCCATCAGATATAGTTGCCATTGCTAAGAGTTGAAAAAACCTTTAAATAACTTCTCAAAATCTGCTGTGCAGAATTTTGACCAAATTTGACAGAAAGTATTCTGGCATAGAGAGCTTTAAATGTATGCACATGATGCTGATCTGTCATGAAGTATTGCTGCCATTACTGGGAATAAACAAACTTCTAAATGACTTCTTAAAAGATGCTCAACAGAATTTGACCAAATTTAACACAAAGCACCCTGGCTTGAAGGGCATTTAAATTTATACAAGTGATGGATAACAGCCAATGGCTGCTTGTACTAAATTAAAAACCTCTATATACTTCTTAAAAAGTTCTCAACAGAATTTTACTAAATTTTCGAATATGTATACTACCTTCAAAATATTTCAGGTATATAGAAACAATGCCCATCAGCCATCAAATAAGGCCAAAAGAAATGATAAAACATTTACCAGCAAACAGTTATATCACAAAAATTTACTCAACAGAATTTGTCTAGCTTTTTCAGAAATCATTCTGGCACAAGTACTTTTCAAACAAATGATGCTTATGTGCAATCCAATATGGATCAAGATACAAAATTGTAATGCCATGCAGATATCAGAGTAAGCTGTACTTGAAAATAGAATTAGGGTAGGTTTTGAATTCATATACATCAGACTGAATTAGGGTAGGTTTTGAATTCATATACATCAAACAGAATTAGGCTAGGTTTTGAATTCATATACCTAAAACCGAATTAGGGTAGATTTTGAATTTATATAAGTAAAACTGAATTAGGGTAGGTTTTGAATTCATATACATAAAAAAGAATTAGGGTAGATTTTGAATTCGTGTACATAAAACTGAATTAGGGTAGGTTTTGAATTCATATACATAAAAATTTAGATTTTGACTTCATATACATAAAACAGAATTAGGGTAAGTTTTTAATTCATATACATAAAACAGAATTAGGTAGGTTTTGATTTCATATACACATAAAAAAGAATTAGGGGAGGTTTTGAATTCATATACATAAAAGAGAATTATGGTAGGTTTTGAATTCATATACATAAAACAGAATTAGGGGTGCCACAAGTGGCCAAGTGTTCTAAAGCACTCACCATTTCGGATCACTGCCATCTCACCTCTGTCTGCGTGGGTTCGAGACTCAGGCTCGGCTAACGTGGGTATGTGAGAAGGTTTGCCAGTAGCTTCTTGTGACTCGGTGGTTCTTCCCAGGGTTTTCCAGGGTTCTTCCTCCACCAGTTATACTGGCCGCCATGTATAGCCTATCTTGTGCTGAAAAATAGCGTTAAACCAAATAACAAGAAGAAAACAGAATTAGGGTAGGTTTTGAATTCATATACATAAAAAATTAGGGGAGGTTTTGAATTCATATACATAAAAAAGAATTAGGGGAGGTTTTGAATTCATGTACATAAAGTAGAATTCGGGTAGGTTTTGAATTCATATACATTAAAAGTTAATATGATATTTGCCTTATTTCAGACTAATTATTCACTCCAATTTAAGGCAAAAGACTTTGGTAGGACATCGGCAGACCGACAGCTGTCATATGCAGAGAGGAAAAAAGCAATGATTGAAATGGCCCGACAGAGATACCGAGAAAAACATGGACTTTTATGATAGCAATATGCCAGTTGATACAGAAATTTATATAGAAATAAATTCTTTGAAATACTATGAATTCGTTTATTTTTATGGGTATCAATTTCTGTGGTTCTGCAAATAATCACTTTTTTGACAATTCTTTAATTTGTGGTTTGGGAAGGAGCTCTGTTGTTTCTATAAAAGAACCATTGTTGGTTCTGTGTTTAAATTAGTGCTTTGTAGCAACCATTTAATCCACAGAAATTGTTATCTCACAAAAAATAGAGAATTCACAGTGAATTAATCTGCATATAATATGGTATGAACCTTACTGCATGTTTAGTTTTCCATTTTAACCTGAGCCCTGTTTGTATTGCTATTAAATGTCATCAGACAGTGCTAGGACTGTACAGACTGGAATGCCCAATATTCCAAACTAGTACAGCGGCTCACTTGGGCAAGTGCTTTACAGCAAGAGTCAAGTTCTGGGCAAATGCATTTTTCTCAGAAAAAAAATCAGGCTTGACCTATTGTAAAAGTAATTCATTTGTTACTCTTAAAGAATGCTTGCTACCTTATCCCTCATCTGGAGAAGGACAAAAGTGGGACTTTACAATAATCTTCCAGTTAGTACATTCTTTACACATACCTACAGAATCCACTTAACATCTGCAGCAGCAAGATTAAAATAATATGGACTGGTAATCTTCACTCCTAAGCAGATGTATTTCTGATATGATTTGGAAAACCAGTCAAAACATCGAGTATTGTGCAGTTGAACTGACCTCCTGACACAACTCATGATTACCTGTCCTAGCTACAACATATTAGTTTAATTCAGGTAACTCAGTGTGAACTTAAGGGTAGTATGTGAATATAAATCAAAAAATGAGAAAAGAAGAAAACTTGTTCTTATCAACTTTCATTACATTGACTTTATTTTGCAGTCTTTCTATACTAAAACACCTCAGATAATTCTTGAATGAATTTTACCTCAGATTCTTCAGAATGACTCCATTTTGAGACCTAGATACAACCCAACATACTTAAAAGTTCTTAATCTGTCACACTACTTCTTGGGAATTTCTTAGAAACAGATTACAATGCTTTGTATATGGCAAGACCTGTGCAGCAGAGCTGTTATCATGACACATCACTGGTACTTGTCTGATGTGCTCAGAATGCCCGAAAGTTGTGGATCTAGCTGATTTTATATCTCTTAATGAATAAGCTTTTTTACAAGAGAAAGTGATCTTAAAAGAAATGACGCTAATTATCTGCTGTCATTGCTTAAACATTAGAAATATCCACCTGGTGAATTTAATTAGAATTGCCATTATTTAGTAAATTATAAGCTGTTCAAAGGAGAACAAGATTTCAAAGCCTGATTAAGAAGCCTGATGTAAAAAAAAATGTAATTTATACTACACATCATTTGTTAGCTCCTGAAGCCATCAGGCCAAGCTAGCTTCTGGTACGGCCCAGTATCCATCCATCATTTGTCTGACATCCATCCAATTCATGCCACACTGCAGATATCGTAGTGATATGACTGGAAAATTGGTAAAGCTCTGTTAAAAATCCAAATCACACACACACACACATACACATCAGGAGGCCATATTTTTGACCCGATTTTGATAAAATTAGGAATAGGAGTTTGCACCATCATAATCTTTGGCAAGTTTGATAATGAGCAAGATCTATGCATATTTATGACACGATCTTTTAGCTATTTAGCTGAACTTGTCCTCACTTTAATTACTATTTATGATCAAAAATAGTTCAGTCCAGCAGTTATATATCATCAAGATCCTGGACAAGTTTTGTTGTGAGCTAAGTGCTTAATATTAGTTATGACTTCATTTTCTGAAAGAATTTTTTTTCAAAATGGGGAGATAGTCTGCACAGGATTATGTGCATACAGTACTATAGAAGCCCCCCTTGGTGAAATGGTTTCTGTTAAGTTACATAAGCCAGGTGAATGATATCAGGCCCACTTGAACCTCTCTTATAATCATGAAAAGAGTTTCATTACACTGAAATAAGTTGGGAATTTCAGAATGAAAGCTTTTTATATTTTATATTTAAGGATGGTCACTTTTGTAAAATCAATTCTTACTGTGCATCTCAAAACATTATTACATTATTACATCATTGATATGATTAAACATGCTATATCACTGTTTCATAATGCTGTGAACTCTAAGAGAGATTGGGCACAGCAGGATGTGGTTGTAATTTCTGTTTCTTATTAAATAATGAGAAATGAAAACTGCTCAAGCAGCAGTTTGTAAAATCACTTTACCAGACCTGTTGAAGATTGAAGGGATGGTAGAATACACATTTGCATAAAGTCAGATAGAACATAACACCAGAGATATCTCTGTGCATAGTCCTTTTTTACCATCATAAATATGCTGATTTTATATATATATATATATATATATATATATATATATATATATATATATATATATATATATACACATACACATATATTCTTTTTTTTATGCCACCAGAGAATTTATATTAACGTTAGAAATGTTAACAATATCATTGTGATTTCCTTTTAAAAACATTTTTCCTTTTGATTTAAGTATACTACCAGAGTAACAATCTCCAGGGGAGATAAATATTATCAGGGCAGTTCATCATCAGAACATACTCATCTCTTCTTAACAGTGCAAGTCAGATAACTTTGAATCTCTGAAAGAGACTCAAAGGTGATCATAGTTTTTTCCCCGAATTAGTGAGTTTTCAGATGTGTCTTATAACATGATAAGTCTTGAAAATGACACTGGATGATGTTTAGCAATCAATGAAATACCTGCACGTTTAATTTTTATTGTTATTCCTGCAACTTTGTAATAAAAGAATTTAAATCATTCAGGTTCAACTATTGCATGTGTTGATGTTAGTTGTGACACACCATCTGTTCATTGTGAAGTTATTAAAGTGTAATAACAACCACAGGCTTGAGGTCATTTCAGAATGACCATTATTTACAGTGAGTTTTTTTTTCTACCATGCTATGGAAAAGGCAGAGAATGTTCTGTTTGGGCTGTTCATTTACCTAAATTTAAGTTGCATCTCTTGACATATAAAATTGACATGACAGGCCAGTGGATTTATTTTTTGTTACTAATTTTAATAAGATCATAAAGTTTATTTTTTATTATTATCACAAACTTTATTTGGTAAAAGACAATGGACACTATGACATAATAATGGAGGGATTGAAAACCCTCCATGCCAAATATTATAAAGTTCGAAAAGTATGCAAGACCTTAGGAAATCTTTATGGATCTGTGATCTGCCATAAAATGTCCACACAGGCGTTCTGTTGCAGATAGTCAGTGTGATCTCAATAATTACGTCATACTTAAAAATAAATTCACTTAAAATAACTTTTTTATTATGTTTGATAAGACATGTCTCTGATTGTCTGTGCTAATCTAATTTTTAAGTACTTATTCAGCTAATATTTTATGGACAATTAGTGACAGGGTACATTGTCCCTGTACTTTGCTACCATATGTACTTGCTTATAAGTTGATTCAAACTGCAAACAACATAGACCGTGATCTGCTGTCATAAAAACTGCACAGACCTAGAAGTGCTGGTGCATTATGCAATGGCAGATCTGGGTTTTTGTGCAGTTTGCAATTGGATTTATGAGTGAGTATATAGGGTATGTAATGACCATTACTTGGTAATAGAAATGTAACTATGAGCACCACAAGCAAATATACACCAAACTATAAATATTTAAGTGATTTTGGATTGCATGGACCCAGCTATATGAACAAATATAAATTACTCTGACACTAACAAGCAATCATCCTTCCAAATGAATTGGAATAATAAGGTGTTAACTTTATTTATTAACAGTTGTTCAGTAACACATCAGCATATGCTAAAAAATAATAACATCATCATATAAATCATAATACAGTGAAAGAGGTGACCCATATGAATCGTGGTTTTTGAGCATCTCCATTTTGACATACATTGTCACATATTTTATTTATATTCTTATTCATATAATTTACACTGGATATAAAGATTTATGAATTATATTTTATTCAAGGAGAATGCAGCACATGTTGATTAACACTTATTCTGTGCACACACAGACACACACACAAAAAGATAGATTATTGCTTAATGGGGTTTTTATATACATGAAAACCTTGCAGTATTCTTTGTCAATATTACCAGCAGGAAAGTAGATATAGGAAAAGTTGATGACTGTTGAGTGAATAGTAATCATCCAAGACATTGTGAGTCAGTTAGGTTAAATGTTTAACACTGAATTGTTATTCTTCCACTGTTTGCAGTGACAGTATCTTGATTTGTTCATATCTGTATGTCCAGACATAGAAAATTCTTAGTAACATTGCACAAAAACACACTCAACATAGACAAATTTTGCTAGCATGTTTGCATCCATATGTAAATGATCTTATTAGCAATATTTCAATTTTTTCAATATTTTAAAAATTCTTTTTGGACTTGGATATTTTAGACAAACATCTTGTTAGTGTGATTAAGCAACAACCATGTAAGGGGGAAAAAAGAAAGTGGTTAGATATATTTTTTTATTAATATGTAGATGTCCTATTTTATCAGGACTATATAGCCATTTTAAATTTTTTAAAAACTTTCTGTCAGTATTATTCAAATTCTGCTGAGCAGTTTTTGAGAAGTAATTTAAAAGTTGTTCTATGTTTAGTAACAACAGGTATATATAGAAGGCATATCTGCATCAGTTAAACATATTAAGAAAGTTTTCATGCTAGGATTCTTCCTGTCAAATTTGTCAAATTCTGATTTGCATTTTTTAGAAGTTGTAAAAATCAGTTGTGGACAGATGATAAACAACAAAGGATCATACCATAAGCTCACTTGACCTTACAGGCAAGCTAATCCACTAAATAAAATTTGACTGAGCATGAGGGGCTCTTATTTTTCTATAAATGGTCCTGATCTGCCATCAAATATGGCTGCCATTACTAAAAATAACAATGCCCAAGCAGGTCTGACATTGCTCGCTTTGTTAAATGATGTGTGTAATCTTCTAAAAGCAAATTCATACCTGTATTGAATCTGTGGAGTGGAAAGAAATGTGTTTTAAGAACTTAGTTGCCACATTGTCTATTGGGCCTAAATAAAATATGTGGATGTTTCCTTTTACATGCCAAGATAAAATGAGTTGGTCAGTCAGATTACAACTTTTTATCCACAAAATGTTTCTCCTCCATATATATAAAGTGAACCATGGTTGTACAACCTAACTGTATTCCTGTGACAAAAGACTTTGTCAGTATTTCTAACAATGTGATGTTATATGACACTTTTTATGCACTTGCGATAAAATTTTAATTTGCATTTGATACAACTTTATGTAAATTTGAACTGACCATGATTAGGAAACAGCATGCAAAGGTAGATTTTATCAGACATGCTGTCTAGGCCATGTCCAGTAGGTGCAAACAAATGTTGGGAGAAAATGGTATGCACCTTAATGAACACGATTTCTAATACTGTTACCGCATGGCCAGATAACCTATAATTTAAAAAAAAAATGAAAAAACAAACAAAACTTTATACTATTTCTTCTTAAAAAGACCTCAACAAAATTTGACCAAATTTGACAAGAGAGATTCCCAGCGTGAAGGGCTTTAAAAACTTGACCAAATTTGACAAGAGAGCTTCCCAGCATGAAGAGCTTTAAAAATTTGTACAAGTAATGCCAATCCACTGTCAGTTGTAGCTGTCATTACTAAACAATAAAAAAACACTTCTGAAAATGCTTTGAACAGAATTTAACCAAATTTGACAGAAAGCATCCCAAGAGCTTTTAATCTTGAACAAATGATATTGAGTCATGATGAAATTTGGATGTCATTACTAAAGAGAGAAAACCTTTAGAACAAAATTTCTCAATAGTTTCTAAAGAGAATTTGACCAGATTTGACAGCATTCTTGCTTGAAGGGATTTCAATCTTGGATGAAGATTCACCGTCAAATATAGTCACTGTTACTAAAAATAGAAAAGTCTTTAAACAACTTTTTCTCAAACGAATATAGAATTTGACCAAGTTTGACTAAGAGCACCAATTTCAATGGCTTTCAAATGCATGCAGGTGATGATGTACTACCATCACATTTGACCACCATTATGTAAACTGAAAAACATTGAAAATGCTTCTTGTGAAAAACTGCTTAAAATTTAACAGAATACACCCTGGCATAAAGGGCTTTAAAATTTGCACAAGTAATGATAATCCACCATTAAATATGGTCACATACCTAAAACTGAAAAAACATAATAACTTTGTCAGAACCGCATGACATAATGTTACAGTATTAGACAAAGTATCCAATCTTGAAGGTCCTTCTGTTTTATACTGATGCTGCTGATGACCTTTGTGAACTACATTCAGGAAAATATTTAAACATTTTTATCTTTAAAAAAAAAACTGAAAAGAATTTGACCAACTTTAATAGAATGCATATATATTGTTCAAGTGTTGTAGATGTGGCATCAGGTATGGATAAAGATACAAAAGTGAAACCTTTCAACAACTGTTGCCATAATATGAGGGGTATTTGAAAAGTTCTGCATATTTTGTTATAACTTTTGTTTCTTTGAATAAGACAATAAATTCAATGTCAATTGATAAACATAATAGCGTTCTATAAAATGATCTGAAGCTGCATGTGCAGCTTGCTGGACAGATGTGGATATATGCATACGACATGACATTGGTAAATGACAGTGCTGCAAAAATGTAAGATAAGGAGCACAGTTCTGCTAATGTGTGATGAGTGTACTGTATAATCATGATGCTTTTGGGTACTCTCTGATTGATATCAAGGCAGGCTTGAATAAAGTTTGCAGATGTAACTCTGTCACATAAAATTTTGAGGTGGTTTTATCATTTTAAAGTTGGTCACAAATCCATGGAAGATGACCCAGGTTCTGGAAGATTGGTGAGTGGATAGTCACTGGTGTGAAGGATACAGTGTGGAAGATATTTTTATTATCGACGGCATTGTCAGCTTTTTAATGCAGTAAACAATCATTTGAAGCTCAACAGGGTTTATGCAAGATTTGCTGATCACTGATGAAAAGCAAACTATGACAACACAGTTGTAAATTGGCCATTGTGACAGACTTCCTAAAGGAGCACAGCATCCAAACTTTACTATATTCTCCATACATCCACGATTCATCTCTCATTATCCAAAATTTTGAGTTATGGGCAACATCAAGGATTCACATTTGAGTACATGTAGGAGCCCCTGCATGTCTCGTATCTGGCTGTACTTGAGTAAATGTGGGTGCCACTGCCTGCCTTTTGTCTGGCAGTGACTTTTATTTACAACCACTTCATTGCTGAAATGGAATTTTGGATAATCAAAACATTTGACGCATACCATGTGTGGCCACAGGCGATGCACAGCATGTGTGTGTTCATGGTTGTCAGATTTTATTATTCACAATTACATTCATATGATTCCTTCTGTTTAACCGTATCTCAGCATGCAAAAGGATTTGTTTAGGTCATCTTACTTCCATCATAGCATATAACGGTTTGGCAGTTGTTGATTCATTTCATTTATTGGGACCCCAGGTGACCCACTGGTCTAAAGCGCTCTCCTTTACAGATCACTCACACATCTAACCTCTGTCCATGCGAGTTCAAATTCAACAGATAAGATGAAAAACAGAAAAAAAATCTTAACCCTATGCCCTGTGTATATTTCCTGCCATGGGGGGTGGGTGGGTGTGTCATGACCTTTGACACGGCTGGGTTATCTATGATGTTTTCTAGTTGTCCACCTGCACAAACATAATAAATAAATATCTTACCTTCAGTCATGCCATATCCTTAAATAAATAATGACACTTGTTTCTTTTGTATCGTATAAATTCCAATGTCATGTATTGTCATGTTGTCTGCTTCTGTAACATGACATCCGCATGAACTACTTGCATCATTTCCTGTGCTGTAGTCTTTTTCATTATTTGATACTGAATATTGCCCCTTTTCAAACCCCAATGTATACCTGTTTGAGTTTTTTCCCTTGCACATACTATGCCCAAATGACCATGGTAATAAATCAGTAACTTCAGCAAAATTTACTGAAATACTTCTTTGCAAACTTGCAGACATGTATTCACATCCAAACAATTTATATCCAAGTAACATTGTGGATAGACTTACACAGAATACAGCTATTTTCCTGTATGTATGGAGTTTAAAATGTAACAGTTTATGCATAAATGTCTAACAGTTATGTATGATACAAACAAATCTGAAATAGTCAAAGAATGCCAGTATTTTTGTTCTTTGGAGCCATTGAGTCAGTTATGCTAAGCAGTGAGATATTAATAATCCACATCATACACCAATAAATAAAATAAGACACAAGTATACTTTAAGATTTGAAATGAGTGAAATCTCACATACACATGCTTTTTTTCTTTCCATCCAAAAACAATGCTAAAAAGGCAGAGCTATGAAATGGATGAGCTTGCGGTTGCTATTTCTGAAGTCAAGAGAGGCATCAGGATTTCGGGATCCCTTGGAAAACTATTGACAACCATGTCCAAGGTGAATATAATAACCATAAATTTGAACCTAAGAGGATGATAAGTGAGAAAGAGGAGACTGCATTGGTCCACTACTTGGAATATATGACCCAACAAGGCTTTCCAATGACTCGGATGTTAGTCAGGCAGTATGTAATAGCATTAGTTAGGAAAAGTGGACACCAGACCTTGTTCAGTCTAAAGAGAGGTCCATCTGATCAGTGGTTCTGAAAATTTTTTGAGAGACACAGAGAACTCACTGAAAAAGAGCCTGAAAGACAAGATCATTCCAGATCCAGAATGGCAAATCAGAATGTGATGGATCAATACTTCACACTTGTAAGGAATACTGTTGACAGACTGGGTTTGAAAGATAAACCACAATGCATATTCAGTGCAGATGAGACAGGCTGGAGTGGTAAGGAAAAGGCACATCAGAGGGTTATAGGCATAAGAGGCCAATATGCCTACCAACAAGATGTATCATCAACTGGTCATATAACAGCCCATTTATGTATTTGTGCTGATGGAAGGATTCTGCCAACCTTTCTGATTTTTGAAAAATCATTATCTCATACCACCTACAGGGATGCTGTACCCAGTAATTGGCACTTTGCTTATAGTGAGTCTGGATACATGGATTCGGAACTGTTTCTGGCCTGGTTCAAGGATCCATTTCTTCCAAACTGTGGTAAAGAAAGACCAGTTCTACTTGTATATGATAATCACAACAGTCACATCAACTTGCAATTGGTAAAGGTTGCATGTGAATGCACCGTGCACTTCAGCCACAAAAGTTCAGACTAAGGTTGTGGGTACAATAACCACATGTGCAGCATGTGGTTCTTTCCTTGTTCGTAACCCTCTAGTGAAAGAAGGCCTGATCCCACCATCACTCTCCAACATATTTCCTCCAGTACTAGCCAAACCCCAGGCAGCCAAAAGGAAGCTTGTTACAGAAGCCAGGGTCATAACAACAGATGATTTTTGTAAGAAGTTAGAAGAAAAGTATGAAGAGGAGAAAAGGAGAAAGCTGAAAGTTGAGAGAAGAAAAGAAAAAAGAGAGAAAAGGAAGAAGGAAAAAGAAACAAAAGGCAAAGAAATCAAAACTGAAAGAATGAGAAAGGCTCAGGAGTTAAGAAACAACATGAAAAATAACAATGTTTGCAGAAGATGTAAGCAAGACGAGCCACTACTATCAGATATGAAAAGATGAAGGTATTCTCTGGAAACAATGTGACAATTGTAGCATGTGGTACCATCAGGTATGTGTGGTCATTGAAGGTCCTGATGATGCTGTTGAACCCTACTTCATCTGTGAAAACTGTGCTGTGTAAAAATGTGAAGTGATTATTAATATTAATTATTAATATTAATTAAACTTGGTATCTGTGAATAAAATATATTTCTTCAGAAATCATGGGACATTCAATAAAGATGAATGGCAACAGGACTGCAGGTTAATAATTTGCATTCTAAAAGCAGGTAATGCCTCATGCTGAAATCATTTTTATCATATAACAGAAAAGAATTGTCAAATGCTATTGTAACTGTCCATGTAATGTTGCATGTTTCAGAAGCAAATGTCACGAACTGAATTTTGTTAGTGTTTGCTTAGCAATGTTTGTACCTGACTTGTTGATTTTGTTGCTAGTTCTCCAGTGTCTCTTTGTAAAATATTGATTATCCAAGTTATAATTTGACTTGTTATTTTTGTTGTTACTTGTTAGCAATTGGGGAAGAATGGAAGTATTTCATAATGAAATAAATATTGAAGCATGGAATAGTCTGTAATAAATCAAATGGCAATAATAATAATAATTATTAATAATAATAACAGTATGTGGTGGTCTAGTTTCACAAATAAACATGAATTACAATGGAACATTTCCAAATATAAAGGATCAGATATAAATATATGCAATAATCAAACATAATCAAATTTTGCAATGCATAATCATAATATATTTTATTTAACTGGCAATGTTTAGTATTAATGTGTAAATGCAAATTTAGAATCATCTCTCAAAAGACTCATAAAAGGTCCCATAAGAGATTATATGACTTGAAATAATAATAATATTTTCTTGTTTAAAATTAGTGTTACTGAAGGATGGAAATGATCACCTATGTGAATTTGTTATCAATGCTTGAATACACAATGGTGATCTAAGACCTAGGTAAATATTTTTCATGGAACTTTTCATTGCATGCCCCAAAACTTAAATACCCACTTTATACCCTCTTTACCAAACTATGTCATGGTCAAAAGCACATGTGCAATGACCCTATTGCATTTTTTAAAAAAAAAAAAAATTGTATATGTTGCAGAGATAACATGTTTATGTGCAATTTTAAAATATAATTTGTTAAATCATCAGGTGAAAAAGTAGGTAGCACTTCTGTTTAACCAAATTTGCTAGAAGTTTATGATATATATGAATATATTCAATAGATATAGCATTGGCCATTACTGGTCCTGAATCCGACGTTGAAGGCTGAATTCGATGGTAATATATTATCCCTGTTACTAAGTTAACATTATAGTGTGTTTGAAATTTTTATTACATTTTAGGTTCGTAATATGGCCAGGTTTGTTGTCGTAAGAAATGGATTTCATAATGATATTATGAAGACTGAACAGATCAAAAACACAAAAACTGGCCGCCTCTAGTCCGACGCCAGTGGTAGAAGAAAAAACCCACCCCTCAGCCACCACATTCATGTTAATACTCAATTTAAATTGTATTTTTATGTGGTTCATTTTATTAGTTTGGTCTAGAATATTAAGATTTTGTTTGGAGATCAAGAAATTGAGGTTTATTTTTTTTCCACAGTGTTAAGGATACAATTATGCCAGTAACATGCTAGCTGCTACATTGTCATAGTGATGTTAACATAACAAGAGCATTCATCTTTAGTCTGGTGCCATATTTTAATTAATTGCATTGCATACATACAGTATATACTGAAAATTAGTTTTATTTCATGCTGCATTTTCATTTGTCCATTCTTTTTCTACATGTGGGTCAATTCTTTGCTTAGTAGATTTTTGTTAATTAATAAGTTGGGGTTGTCTTCCATAAGTAATTTTGATTTAGTACTGACAATGAAAAATTAAAGAATTATGACTTTTATTTAGCCAATAATTGTAATAAAATGTAATATTATATATATTATTTGCAGTACAAAACTTTTACTCAAGAAAAGATTAATTTCAGTCATATTTATAACATATATTACTAATAATACAAATATTTCCTACACCAAGCACTACTATTAATTCAAGTATTTTCCATACCAGGTATAACTAATAATACAAGTATTTCCTATACAGGTATTACTACTAACACAAGGTATTTCCTATACCAGGTATTAGTAATAATACAATTCCTATACCAGGTATTAGTAATAATACAAGTAATTCCTATACCAGGTATTATTGTTAATACAAGTATTTCCTATACCAGATATTAGTGTTGATATAGATATTTCCTATACCAGGTATTAGTGTTGATACAAATATTTCCTATACCAGGTATTACTGTTAATACAAATATTTCCTATACCAGATATTACTGTTAATACAAATATTTCCTATACCAGGTATTAGTGTTGATGCAAATATTTCCTATACCAGGTATTAGTGTTGATACAAATATTTCCTATACCAGATATCACTGTTAATACAAATATTTCCTATACCAGGTATTAGTGTTGATACAAATATTTCCTATACCAGGTATTAGTGTTAATACAGATATATCTTATACCAGGTATAATTACTGTTAATACAAGTACTTCCTATACCACATATTACTAACACAAGTATTTTCCTAAGAAAAATCGGGTATTCATTTGCATATTGGAAGAATCTGAGAATTGTTTATAACTCTTTTTCAGTTCCATCCTCTGGATTTTAGTTAAAATGTATGTTTGATTTCTGGAAAATATTGATCATCCCCGTGAAAGAAAACAGGTTTTTTTAAAACAAACGCACATAAACTTCAAGCATTCCTGTCTGTAAGTAAACAGCAGATTACATTTTTCCCCAAAAATGAAGGCGAGGCAAATATTGACACAAATCACTGGACAATGCAATATGCACTTTTCTTTTCCTGACATGCATAATATGATTATGACAAAATGGTGGTTCAACAGAACATTTTGTTTAATCTGCAGCTGGTGAAATGATGTATCCCAGCACATCTGACTTGCAGAAACCCAAATGCAAAACAATGAATCCTAACATTAATGCCAATGCCACCTACATGTGCGACAAAAACCTGTTCTACACTACTCAGAAGTTGTTAAAGATAACAAAATAATGGCCAGGTCTGTGGTTGAATGGATGAGTACAATTTTTTAAATTGGGTATTTGTTGGTCTTAAAGGATTTCTGATTCATATTTGTTTATGTATTTATATACCCATGTGATACCATCAGAGAATAAATATGTCATATTAGGACTGTTCCTATAAAACATAATTGGGACTCAGGGAAGGCACATTCATATCAAAGTAGTCATCTGCTGATAAAATTTAGAATTTTTTATCATTTTCAGATGAACTGAGTAAATAATGTACCCTGAAATATCTCGTCTAAAAATTGCCTTCCTTGGGTAAAATGTATATTCAAATGCAAAGGAAACAGCCCTTAATAGTTTTGTGTGTAATTATGGGCTTCCTGTGTCGACTTGGGGATGTTCATGCCTCACAATGAGTTAACTTTAGTTTTGTGTATGATTATGGGCTTCCTGTGTTGACTTGGGGATGATCATCCCACACAATGAGTTAACTTCTCTTCGTAGGATACATCGCTGCAACACAATGCTGAATTGTATGTTTCTAACAGTTTGTAGCTGGATTACAGCAAAGAATGAGCATGGAATATGAAGATAATCTTTAAAGATTAACCAATCAAAAGTCACACATATGGGTTTTTATCTTTTTTGGAGAGTTAACAAGAACTTGAAAAAGTGATTGTTTATACTTTTGCCTTGTATAATCACTTTGTATATTCATGATATTCCTGAAGACATCCATGTTTTTTGTAACAAATTTTGTGCTGATTGATGTATTTCATACTTGTGTACTTTGCCAGTATAACTGCTAAGCAGTATTGAAGAAATAAACATTTGTTTTTAAACATACATGTTTATATTTATTAAAGCACAGCAGATAAACAACTAAAACAGGTATTACTATTTTGCATAATTATCGTATTTGCTTAAGTTTTACATTCCATTCCCAAATTATATTTTATTTAGGACATCAATATCTGTGTAAATCAACCTCTAAACACAGCTATATGAATATACAGTATTGAAGAGATGTATTGATTAAGTCATTTGTAATGTGTTGAATTCTGAGTAAATATTGAACATTAAAATTGAATACATTGTACATTAAAATTTTATTACAGTCAAGCCAGCTAGGTTTTATGTGAAGGGTTACTTTGACCTTTTCCCATGTCAGTTGTTAAATTTCGTGGGAGAGGCCAACATCTACGGTAAATTAGAATTGCCCCAGGCATCGCAAAGCTGTCCTTGGAAAGTAATCATTAAGATGCCGACCATACCCGCTTAATGGGAACGCCATGTTGAATATGCCATGTCGAATAGTCATTTAACAAAAGGAAGTTGGTAATGTGTCGTATTTCTCAAGATTCTAGGCTGTCAAAATCTGATGGAAGAAATAAGTCTCTTGGGGAAAAAATTAGGTGCAGCTGATTACGATTGGTCAGTTTAACTTAAGGCATACACCCTGGAAGAAATGTTGAATTTAAAGTAATGACTTTGGGCGAATTTCCTCAGTCCAAGATTTTCCTGCAAGAGAAGCAAGACTCGTCTGACTCCAGGGAAAACAAAAGAGTAGTTCTTAAGACAAGTAAGGGGACCAGATGGCTGTCTTGTAGGCAAAGACAGGCCTTTAGTGCTATGATGCACATTTTCTTGGAAAGAAAAGCATTATGGGAAACAGCTCTCTGGAACAGTCTGAAAGACAGAAGTCCGGATAAGAGATCAAGCGGTTAGGATAGAAGGATCAAGAAAGAAAGATCCAACATATACACGTGAAGGTGGTAAGACGTGGGATACATGGAGGCAAAGACGGGAAGCAACACTACGTGATGCAAATCAGGCATGGACATTGTGCTCTTTTCCCCACTCTCGTTGTCATGATGAATCAATAAGAGAACACTCCTACTGAAATTCTGTAAATGTAAATTTGTTTGAACTGAAGATGAAACTATTAGTTTATGTCATTGATTAAATTATTCTCTTGTCTAAAATGGGCTCGTATTGTATTTCTTCTCAATAGTTTTGCTCAGTTATCTGTTGGTGTTCCATCTATCCACTCACACTGGGCAATAAAATCAAGGGAGGTCATCCTCTAGATAATGATAGCCACACCTAATTAACCACCCCTCTTTTGCGTAGAGGGAACATCGTTACATCATATATGATCAACATTTGCCAGTAATTGAAGAACTGATACAATGTTCCCTTATTACTAATGTAATGTGGCTGATAAAGAATATTGCATTCCAAGTAAGATCAGCTAACACGGGGGTTTCATGCATGCCAGAGTTTGTCAGTATAAGGTACAGTATATACTCGCTTATAAGACGAGACAAACTGCCAACTACACTAATCTAGATCTGCCATCACATAATGTACTGGCAGATCGGGGTCTGTGCATTTTGTTAGGAGTAATCAGTACAACAAACAACACAGACCATGATCTGCAGGTACATTATGCTATGGCAAATCAGGATATTTGTTGTTTCAGGATCAGTTTGTCTTTACATATAAGCAAGTATATATGATATACACAAAACCACTAAACAAAGTATTTGATGATATAAAATCATTATAATTTAGTTCTTGTCAGCCAAGAATTAATATTTGATAAGTAAATTAAGCAGCAATGATAAAGCTACAGTTATGTAACGGTATCTGTCATCTTACCCATGCAATATAAGGAGCTGCAGTATGATGATGAGGTGGTGGTGGGGTGTTTGTAGAGATTGCCCTTCATGCATACGACTCTCCTACTTCAACTATACTGTTCAAATTCATTACAGTTTCTTAATTGATCCAAATGTTCTGATGTTAAAAGAGTCTCAAAATACTGTACAAATAAACTATGTTGGTCTTTGCTGGCATCTGATACACCATCAGCAACGTAATCTGGAACAAGAATAATCCCTGCCCGCAGGTGGTCAAGAATCTTGGACCTCTGAGATTGAAACTTTTCTGCACATACCCTAAGGTCTGCTTTGCTACAACCATTGACTGGAAGAAAAAAAAAATGAATAGATCTTACACAAGTGCTCATTTCATAAAAGATTAATAAAATAAGTTCCAAACTTCTGTTCTTCCTAGATTTTGATGCACAAAGAGATTGAAAATGTAAGTTTCATAAATTTTATAGAAATATAAATAACAATTTATATTTGATCTCTTGTAAACCATAAAACAATTTTTAGCTCTTTAATTACATTTGGATGTCTTCAATGTTGCATATACTGTATAGCAGGTATTGGAGTGTTTCTAATTATCTATTTTTGTTTCCCAAGGGCATATTATCATGGGTATAGTAATTAACAAGGGCATGGTAGTTGTCCAGGGCATGGTAATTATCTTCAAAGAAAAGAGCACTTTAAATGCTTATTTCATGATCACATGGCCATGTTATTTCATCATGAACTGTTCTTGTTGTTGTACTGTTGTAAAATTATGAAATTATGAGAGTAGCTGATTTGTAAGTTAAATACAATCATATTCTGTATTAATTTCCAATTTTTTTTCTTCATCTATCCTTAGCTGCTTGTGGCAATAATGCTCTGGAAGGAAATTTAATGCATGGCTTGGTACATTCACAAATTTGAAATCTTACCCTAGTATTAATAGTCATTAATTTTGTTACTAGGATCTTCTTTTATGCAACCTTTAAAGCTCCATTAGTACCATTATGTGTTAAAAGTTGTAAATGCCAAATTGTCTGAATAATACTAAATCTTGAAAGATATTGGTCCTAAACATCA
This sequence comes from Megalonaias nervosa, assembly GCA_016617855.1. Classification (NCBI taxonomy): domain Eukaryota; kingdom Metazoa; phylum Mollusca; class Bivalvia; order Unionida; family Unionidae; genus Megalonaias; species Megalonaias nervosa. The sequence continues at coordinate 119,812 of JAECUM010008038.1, read as the reverse complement.
TCACATGCCTTTAAAAAATTATTGATGGTTTCTTCACATTTTGAGCCATGTAATTTCTCCCTCAAATCAAGAAATGCAACCATTTTTCATGTGACAAGTAAATTCAATCTTGTTTGGTGACATCTGTGGGTCAACCGACTTCAACAGAAAGTTGGAACACATAATTTGATGATGTCAGCTTTGTAGACATAAGATGCCAACACCACTCTATGTCAGATATGGTAGGTACTCCTTACGTGACGTTTTGGTTTATTTTGTTGGATATACAATTAAATTGTATGCAAAATGGAAGTAAAAGGAAAGGGCTATTTCAGTTAAATATACCTGGGATCTGAGGAAGGCACTTCTAATGTGGGATACTCACCCATGGATGCAATTTAGAATTTTCTAATCAATTTAATATGAACTTGGTGAAATCAAAGGACCCTGGCATATATTTTCAAGAAACTGCCTTTCCTGGGTACCATGTATGTTTAAATGGAACACCCCCAAAAGCATACTGCTTATGACTTCTGTATAAACTTGTTTAATCCTAATTTTGGATGCTGCATCTTTAATTCTTTATCCCATCAAATGTTGACACTAAAGGGTTCCGGCAATCTTTAAAAAGTGTAATTCCATGACTTTTCCAAGACCTTACCTCAATTTCAAGAATACCTACTACATAAATTTACAAACTCTAATATTTACCTGACATGTAATAGGCCATTCTCTTTTGAGTGCTGTGAATACAGTGATTTAAAAATGGTGGTAAGATCCCTAGATGTAGTCTTACTGTGAAGTTTTAGGGGAACCTACTCTATCAAATCCATTATCAAAGTTAGGTAGGTTGGTAAAACTTTTATGTCAGCAAACGAAAATGCAACCAAATAATACAAAGTAACCAAATTTCATGACTTTTCAAAAACTTGGAATGACTTATGAAAATTTCAAAACTTTTCAAGGCCCCTGATATGTTTTTCTGTCATTTACACACTTTTCTAGGATTTCCATAACTGCAGGAACCCTGCACTAAGACATAGAGAAGATAATTATGTTTTTTGCTTATTTCACCCTAATAAATAAAATGCTGCACAAACTTTTCTATGCATTCCCTGACATCTTGACATCAGTTATGCCCTCTAATTGCCTATCCTACTGATTTTGGTTTCCATAGGAAAACTTTACCAACTAAAACTTTGTTGGATTTAAGTCAAATTTGGTGTGCAACTTTATATAAAAGAGACTTCAGATGAGTTTAATTTCCAACGATTCACAACATCACTTGCAGGAGTTGTGCTTCTTGGACTTAACCAAGGCTTGTTGGATTTCTACCCAGACTGATATGCAGCTTTATACTAGTTAGTTCGATTTCAAGATTTCAAGGCATAATTTACTGGAATTATGGCCAGTGATTGTCAGTCAGACTTTGGTTTCTGTAGAATTACTTGGATCGTTGGAGTTTTTACCAAATTTAGCATAGTTTCATGCTGACAAGACTTTGAATGAGTTGAAAAAGAGTTATCACCCCTGATTGCCCATCCTCACAACTTAATTGTCTACAGGATAACTATACAAGAAAATTTTGGATTTCAATCAAACCTTCATACTGACAAGACCCTAAATTAGCTGATTCCTATATTCCACTTAATCATTTAGCAAAGTCTGGGCCCCTAAATGACCATTCTGCTATATATTTTTTTTCCAACAGAAGTTACTTGGTTCAAGGCCCTGCCAAGTCAACTATAGCAAGTGAGACACTATGTGATGCACCCATCACTAATAGTTCTATTTACCTTTAAGTTGTGCCATGTGCTTAGCTACTAGCTTCCTGAGTACTTGATCAGACTGGTGCACTATACTTTCTGAACACAATCTTCTAGAATGGTTTTGTTGCTCCACATCAACTAGGGGTAAACTCTGGACAGGTTCAAGTCTAGCTTTATGAACAAGGTCCTGAATCTGACATCTGTGTAAATAAAATTTGCCCACAGAGAACTTCAGGAAATTTAAATAAAAAAGTGCATATATAAAGATACCCTTGCAATGATTCTATGCAACACAGTGTCTAGCCTGCACTTGAATTTGCCAGGATTTTAAGGTATTGGTCTTGCTTCAAAATTTACACCATAATGTCCAACAACATTGAAATCAACTAATCTAATGCCAACTATAAATCAAACCTGTCCTAACAGTCACCTGTACATATTGGTCACCTGGTCACAAGAACAATTTAAATCCCACCATTAGCCAATTTTCTATGTAAATGTCCTGTTTGCAGTGGTCACGTGCCTTCTGTGTCAGTGGCCAAGTGTCTCCTAACCAACAGCAGTTTTTCCCTGCTTTATGCAGTCACTAAATCATATTAACAGTGACTGCACTAAGTTTAAAAATGAAACTTTGATGAACAAGGCATTTTTTAGATAAAGGCATATCATGTGAACTGATGTGTAAACATTTAATATCTCACTTTAATTCATCAAACTCAATCACAATCTAACTCAAAGGTGTCAATATATTAGGTTTCAAAGAAAGGCAGTTTTTATCATTATGGGAGAGAGTCAAAGCAATTTGTTTGCTGGAATTCATAAGGGTCAGAAGTCATGCAGTATTTAAAACTTGTCTGTAAAGGCAGGCAAAGTTTTGGATCATGGGTCACAAAAAAAGAAATATATGACTTTGTTTGAATCCCTATTCATCGCAGGCCTTTCAAACAAGTCAACAGTCTTTTGATCTTGGCAACGTCAGCAACTGGCTAATCTGGATACTGTTTATGAAGCTAGAATAGCCATATCAAAGTCCATTGATTTTACAGTCATATGTAAACTGTCAATCAGTATCGAAATTAGTGTTTTGTCACGGTGCTCAAAACAAACTAAAATCAGTGAGTTTTTAAAGCAAATTTTGATTTAATTTATAGGTTTGAAGTAAGTGAGCATGATACAGTAATCTTTCATGAAACATAAACTTGGGAGAGAACAACATATATGCATATTTTATGATTTTGTTCAATAATACACATATACATAAATCATGATTTTGTAATAATAATAATAATGCAATTGGGTGCATTGTATTTGTTCAAAAACCAATTTTGAAATGTGAACCTGTGCACAAAGGTCACCTGGACAAAGGGCAGTTTTGCCTTTTCCCACAGGTGGCTGCTATTGACAGAGCAAGCACATTACAACAACACATAAAGTGGGCCCAACGCATTAACCTACAAGAAATTTTCCAAATTATCAATGGAGTGTGTGTGTGATTTATTTTTAACATAGCTTTAACAATTTTTCAGTCATATCGCTACGATGTCTGCAGTGTGACAGTTTATAGTGATGATCTAGCACTGGGGCATCATGCTGCAGACATGTGGCATGATGTCCCACCAGTAACATTATCCTGAAACCAGGCTGACCAGTCCTAACACTAACCTCTTAATGCTGAGCGCCAAATGAGGCAGCTGTTAGTACCATTTTTTAAAGTCTTTGGTATGACTTGGCCGGGGCTCGAACCCATGTCCTCTCCCATCCAAGGCAGATGCTCTAACCACTAGGTAAATGGAGCAGTTGAATTATCAATGGAAGAATAACTTTAAAAAATGGGTTTGAAACTTGAAATATATCACAAGAATGATTTTTTTAAAAAGCTAAAACTGTTTACCTTCCCATCTCTATGACAATGTCATTCCATAACACTAATATTTGACATAATGAAAGGAAAAATTTAAAGATTTTAAAAAAATCAGGTATTGTTAGAAATGTGATTTAAATTTAAAAATATCTCCAATTTTTTAAGGTCTAAGGGCAATACTTTTCACCTAGAAGTCTTAAAAGATATTGGTAGTATCAGTGAACCAAACCTGACCTGATTTTGGTTCTGGTGCCCTTAAACTGATTTCCAAGGTCACCATTTGATATTTTATGCTTGTGATGATAAATGATACCATCTTCTGATGCAGAAATGTAATTGGAAGGAGCACAATGCATAGCTGCCAATGGGATTTATAAATTTAACCTTAACAATGACTCTCTGTGGTATGAAATGGTGGAAGGAGCACAAAGTATAGCTGTCAAAGGAATTTATATATTTAACTTCAGCGATGTCTCTTTGTGGTATGGAATGTTGGGAATGGCAACAAGGTATAGCTGTCAATGGGATTTATATATTTAACCTTAGCAATGTCTGTGTCATATGGAATGGTGGGAATAGCAACAAGTCATAGCTGCCAATGGGATTTATACATTTAACCTGGGCAATGTCTCTATGTGGTATGGAATGGTGGGAATAGCAACAAGGCATAGCTACCAGTGGGATTTATACAATTAATATAAGCAATATCTCAATGTGGCAGTGAGTGGCAGCCTTCTTCTTGTTTATAACACAGACCCATATGTAATATCTCTAAAAAAAAAAAGCAAAGACTAAGCTTTAAGATGACATCAAGTAATGTGTATCCTCTATGTATTTTACAAAGTTAAGCTCATAAAATAAATTATTAAAAGAATGAAACCATTTCAGTAAATTTAACAAGCAAACTGATAGATTTAGCTTTAAAATTTAGGACTAGTTTCACACTGATCCAAAAGTTGGATCAGGAGAATAAAATCTTTTACAAAAAAAAAAAAAGAAAAAAACTCCGAAGAAAAATCACTTTAGATTTTCCTTCATAAAACATGTAATCCCCCACTGCAAGCCCAAAAATTAAAAAGATATAGAAAATTTTTATAAATTGCTATAATTACATAGAATCTAATCAAGTCATATACATAAAAGTATGCACATGAAATTTCATTTCTGTACCTGAAGTGGTTTATATTATATTGTGCTAACAAACGACTTAATCCATAAAGTTCAGAAATGTGAAGAAAAAATGAAAAATCTGCTTTAATGGCATGAAATATAATCAGACTAAATACACTGCAATTTAATCAATTATATACACTGTAATTTAATCAGGTTATATACATTTTAATCTAATCAGATATACATTTCAATCTAATCAGATTATATACATTTTAATATAAATACAAGACAGAGCAGATCACACATTTGCAAGATGGAAACAAAACAGTTGCACAGGAAATAATCACAACTAACAGACTGACAACACACCCTGCAACCAGAGTTGAGCCATACACAGAAATGACAATTAGACCAATCAGAACCAAATTAAATTATCAGTACTAAGACAGCTATCAGAAATATGACCCCAACAATATTATTGTCACACCAACAAAAATTGTGACAAGGATGAAATACAGAAATAAAAAATGATACAGAATGCAGAAAATAAGTATACAAAAAGCACAGCTTTGTATTAAATTGGAAACCATGTACTACTCAAAGAAGCCGAAAGAAAGAAATGGACAACCGCATATAAATTAGTATTCTATAATACACACAGAATGACTGGACTACCAAACACAGCCAAAAGAATTACAGATGGAAAAGAGCTGTTCTGTCATGCAAGTCTGTTAAAACTTTGTAAATGAAGTCAAGAGGAAGAGTAACAACACATGAAAACTGTTGAGGCAGACCAAAACAATTAAAGACACAAACTGCTTTCAACGGCTAGCCCTGAGACTGGCCTGACTCAATACCATTTGACAGATCTAAAAGAAACACCAGGAACCACCCACAGACCACAGTGAGACCATCACAGAGTTTTTCAGCCAAATAAACATTACAAATCCATTCTAGTGCAATTAGAGAGAGATTCTAGTAAATTAGTGAATCGGTAGGACTAATTACGACTGAACCAAATCATTAGTATACATGGTGAATAATTCTCATAAAATTCAATAACTTTGGACAAAGAGTGATTCCAGATGTCAACCAGTAAGTGACTAACATTTTCATGTTTGATTATTTGAAGGATCATTTATTCATATTAAAAAGCAGTGTAAATTCTGAAATTCCTAGAACATTTAAAATATGAGTGATATATCATTCAATTCATGTTTCATCGCTGATTTCTGCAGTTCTAAATGCAGCAGATCTTGTTTTTAACTGTTCAATCTTTTTAATTGAGCTAATATCTCTTAAAAAAAAGAAGGAATATAATATCAACAGATACATTAGCATATTTGTAAGTAAACTGTTTTTCACTGTATACACATCATCACTTCAGGAGCCCAGACTTCCATGTATACACATCATCACTATAGGAGCACACAGACTTCCATGCATACACATCATCACTTTAGGATCACATACCCTTCCATGTATACACATCATCACTTTAGAGCCCACAGACTTCAATGTATACACATCATCAGTTTAGGGGCCCACAGACTTCCATGTATACACACCATCACTTTAGGAGCACACAGACTTCCATGTATACTCATCATCACTTTAGGATCACACACACTTCCATGTATACACATCATCACTTTAGGAGCAACAGACTTCAATGTATCCACATCATCACTTTAGGAACACATATACTTCCATGTATACACATAATCACTTTAGGAGCAGACAGACTTCAATGTATACACATCATCACTTTAGGAGCACAGACTTCAATGTATCCACATCATCACTTTAGGAGCACATACACTTCCATATACACTGTCTGCATGAGTTCGAGTCTAGGATTCGGCGAATGTGGATATGTGCGAAAGCTTGCCAGTAGCTTCTCGTGGGTCGGTGGTTCTTTCCGGGGATTTCCCAGTTTCTTCCTCCACCATTAATACTGGCTGCCATGTATAGCCTATCGTGTGCTGAAAAATGGCATTAAGCCCCACAGCAACAACAACAACACTTTCATGTATACACATAATCACTTTAGGCGCATACAGACTTCAATGTATACACATCATCACTTTTGGAGCACATACACTTCCATGTATACACATCATCACTTTAAAGCCCACATACTTCAATGTATCCACATCATCACTTTAGGAGCACATACACTTCCATATATACACATCATCACTTTAGGAGCACACAGACTTCAATGTATACACATCATCACTTTTGGAGCACATACACTTCCATATATACACATCATCACTTTAAAGCCCACAGACTTCAATGTATACACATCATCACTTTAGGAGCACACACACTTCCATTTATACACATCACTTTTGGGGCACACAAACTTCCACGTATACACATCGCTTTAGCAGCACACTCAATGTGTGAGGTACTGATAATCATCAACATTGTTTATAAATTTACCCCCAGCCCATATATTGGATTATACAAGTATAGAAATAAATGTCAATATAAATATCCAATAAAGCCCCTTTGACAATACAATTTACTTACACATCTATATTTTGTTCTGCTTTAACTGTTATAGAAAATTTTTCCCATCTATTATTGAGTGGATCAGGTGGTTCTATCTTTGTTGCCATGGTAATAATGACATCGTCTGGCACTCTAGCTTCTCGCTGTTTATTTCTAACACAGGCTACTTCCACATCACAGCTATGATAAATTTGACAAAAAGCTGAATTATCTGTAAAGAAAAAAGTAAGTATATGTTAAATGTCAACAGACACAAAAAGCACACCCAACCCCAAATTGCACCACCCCTCTTCCTAAGTAAATAGTAACCACTCCCATTTAATTTCAGCACTTTAGCAGCATAAACATTAAGCAAATTTCCAATGGACAAAAAAATTTTTGTTGGAAAAGTTTTTTGTATTATCTGAAGAAAATAGTTTCAAAAAAAGTAAAACAATAGATGTGTACCACAAATATCCATGACTATTTTAATCACTACAAATTGATCATTTAACCCAATCTCAATATCACATAAAAACAAAATGTGGTCACTTTGTTCAGACACAAGGGGATTTTAAACAAAAAATAACTGGAACCCCTGCCAGTGGTTGGGGATATTGATGTAAATTTGTAAACAAAATAATCAGCTGTGTTTTACCGTATTTCGTAATTTTTTCATACCCTTTATCATACACAATCCAGTTATCAAAATAATATTTAAATTATCAAAATGTTTTTGTACATATCACTTTGTATTTTTTTAAAAATTCATTAAATTATCGGACATAAAATTGCTACTAAGATATACGTTTGCAAAAATGATTGAAAATACCGTATTGCCATTTTGTTTTTACAAAAAATAATAATTTATTGTTGGTGAGTAAATACAATGATTGATGCATAAGCTCTCTTATTGTCATTACAATATCTACTGGTGTTTATTAACAAATGGACAAAGGACTTCACAGAACATACCATTAAACATTATTGTTAATTAGTTCTCCTTATTAAGTCTGTCACCATAACAAAACACCACGTGCATTTTAAAATGAGTTCAGAAGCCCTTTGATGTTTTCTGATCCAACAAAAATTACATCTCAGTACATACTAAAGTGAAGACCACAGACCATTGGTCAACTAGTCTTATTGTTTCATTATAGTCATACAAACATAAAATGTAAAAACCTTGTCATTTTCTATCGTAAATTTGAAAGTCACGGACTTCATTAAATCGATTCGTATATATATACATAAACTATCTTTTAAGTGCTTGTACTGTTTTTTATTGGATATAATTAACATTTTACTGCAAATCTATTCTACGATATACCCCTCTATTGTTATCTTTATTGGCGAGTTCAAATAACAAGTAATGCGTGTGATTATTTGTCCTTATAACATCTGCTGTATGGACAATGGCTTCAGTAGTACATTGACAGATTTTCATTTCCCTAAAGAGAGCCTCATTTCCCTACTGGTAGCCTCGCTGATTTGACCTCTTCTGTCGATTCTTGCCATTAATCTGGTTTCAACTGGAATAACCAAAGCGTTAAGCATGTTTAATTACAGTGTAAATAACACTGAATAGCCATGTGGTTGTTGTAACAATGTATATCATAATTAAAACAAGAATGAATTATTGATTTTGCGGTGTTAATTGATAATTGAATATAGTTGGGTCATAATACATGAGGATTATCAAAATTGTCAGGTAATGGAAAATAGTTCTTTTTTCTCTTTGCAAAAGCTACAAATAAAAACCATTCTGAATATATACGGTCTTGTACACTGACAAAATATTGTTTCATCTCTCTCTCTTGCACACACACACACACTCACATGCATTAACTAAAACATGATTTCAAGTTTATTTCTTTATTGCAGTTTGATAATGAGATTATTGTTGCTGTAAAAATACAAGTTGAACTTAATTTCTTGACAATGTGGAATCGTATCATTGTGTACAATTTACCAATAAATAATACCCATAACTAATACATGTTCAAACCATCTTAATAATTTTGCCAACATTACACAACAGCTACATATGCACTAAATGCAGACGAGCTCACACACTGAGACATAATCCTCTCTCTCTCTCTCTCTCTCTCTCTCTCTCTTGTTCACTAATAACAACAAAAATCTTTTTGAGTACTTTTATTTTTATTGTAATTAGATTCTTGAGTTCGGAGCAGAAAGAGACAGAAAATATATGTTTACTTTGTACATCTGTACCGTTAGGTTGTTGAGTAGCATGTGTTTCATAGAACTTGTTCAAGTACGATCCCTTTATTTTTCGTACATGGTCAGTACCACAAAATGACAATTATTTATTTTACATATAATTTTTCGTACACTGAAATTAATATTTTTTTTGTGTATGAAAAATTACATGAAATAAGGTATTTTATTTTATTTTATACATCATGCACATCATTTGTCTCGTTAGTTTAATGTCTTAAGTATAACATGGCATTCATTAAAATCTAAAAACCACCCCACCCATTAAAAACTTCCAAAACCTTCCATCGATGCTGTTCTTGGTATTTATTTATGATCTCTTGATCACCTAATTCTAGCAAAGTTTCCTTCTTAACTTTGCTAGAGTTTTATGCTTGCAACTTAAGTAAGGGGCCATAATTAATCTTTTTTTACCAAGCCTTCACAACATGCATTTAGATTGGTTAAAAGTGAATCATAACACCAGAAGGGAACCATTTATGCATTCATGCACCCTTCTAATGCTCTTGAACAATCTTTGTAAATAATACCAAAAATACAGTTCTGCTGTTTATAGTAAGATGTTACATACCATATTTATAAATATGTGTAAATGTAATCATAAGAATTGTACTTCGTATTTTATAAAAGTTATGAAGTCATGAAGCTTGAAAATTATGTAATCGTTTTTCAAAAATCCTGAAAAACATCAATTCTTAAATACATCTATGGTCATTGGTTTTCTTCAGGATTTATTTTCTCTATTTCAAGTTCTACATCATGTCACTGTAATATAAAGATGTTCAAATTTTTCAAGGAGATGGGTTGGTGCTTTTTTTCTAACTCAAGATATCAAGTTTTTAATATTTATGCTTCATTAATTCAAGTGGTCAATACTGTTCACAAAAATGGTATTACTGTACACATCTGTTTGGCCATCAGAAATCAGTGACAGAGAATTTCAAAGAGTTCATTTGAACCCCGTACCCATTTTACTTTTTAAATAAAGCATCATCACCTTATCTGAATCAAACAATTACTGGATCTGCCCATTACTATAAAAACACTGTGATAATTTTTGGATGAAACACTAAATCCAGCTGAATCAATTTTAACTTACATTTATAATGAAGTGGTGGGCAGGAATAATGAAGTAACATTCTGTACAGTTAGAGTCAGGTTATGAAGGTGAGACAGACCCACTAGCTTGAGATATACTGTAAGTAATATTTAACCACATTTCAGTTGAATACACCAAAGGAAGTAAAATCGAGAGCCCAAGTTGACCTGATATCAATCACCTGGCATACATTCTTGCAAAAAGCAACTGTAGTAATAAACCAGGTGCCTTGCGTTGAAAGTCAGGAAAATTTCCCACAATTTGGTAGAAAATGTTGACATTCAACTTGCTGTTTAACTGTGCTACTACTCTGCACAACTTCAGCTGGACTAGATGATATATTGGCATCAATGGTATCAAAGTGAAAGTACCTATCACATCTGGTAAGGCAGTTTTGGAAAGATAGCCACTAAATAATTTTGTTATCATTAGCAATAATAGCTACACCTGACAGGAGATATATATCATTGGTGATGTAGGTTTTCGATCCAGTTGCTTTGGGCCAAGTTCTATCAAAACTGTTTTAGGAGTTCTAACAAAGATGTCAAAAAGTGGTTTTCCACCTGGTTGCAAAGGAAGCCAGAACCATTGTAAGGGGAGCCAAAAAAATGAAAATTGTATAAAGCAAGTGATAAAAAAAACATTCCTACCAAGTTTAATCAAAACTGGCTCAGCCATTCTAGAGAATAAGTTTAAAATAGGTTTTCCATATGGTTGTTATGCCAGCAACAAAGCTGCTTGGGAGGTCAGCCATGATATACTGCTGCCTGGAGAGCCACTCCCAAAAACTTTTGATAGAGCAAATATTCTACCTAAGTCTGATCAAAACTGGTTCAGCAGTTCTAAAGAAGCTGAAAATAGGTTTTCCATATGGTTGCTATGGAAGCCAAACCACTGATAGGGCAGCCACACTACACAGATTTTCAAAGATCATGTCCTAACAAACATTCATTGTAAAGAACTAATGAGTTGTCCTTTTTCTGATCCAACATGTTTTTAGTTTAAAAAGACCCCTTCATGGTAACATCTTTCTGTCATTTATCAATGGGTCCCATTGATAAAACCTGTTTCTCTTAACATCTTGTGCCATTTTTTTAAAGTACAGACTGGACCACTACCCAATTTTCTTCATTAATATAATGAATCCTCTATGCAAGATAAGTTTTAAAATTGAAGAAACCTGTCTATTTTCTTCAAAATATGTCACACTGTAGCTGCTATAAACAGAGCATAATGACAGTGTTAAAGTACAAGATAGTGAAGTCAAGGATATTAGCTGATATCTCTTTGATTCATGGAGTAGAAATTGCCAACAAAAAAAACCCCAAAACAAAATTAATTCATAAAAAAGAAATTGCCCAAGTTTAATAACACTGTCAGTTCAAAATGTAACATCAACATTAAGTACCATATTTCTGCTTTAACACTGATGACAAAAATGTCATCGTCTCCACTGATATCACAGCTGTAAAAGTAATACTTTTGTTTAGCTATTCACCAGTGAGACAATTGTTTCATAAACAAAAAGGGTCCAAGCAGACCATAACCCTCAATGTCCTAGCCAAAAGTGTCAAATGTCTCAGCCAACAACGTCAAAGATATGCTAAAATCAATAACTCTTAAATTTTGAAAAACCTAATAAATGCCTAAGGAATTAATTGGTCAAATTTACCTGAAAATTTTTACCATACTCCTTACAGCACAGCATTTTAACTGCACTCCTTACTGCATAGAAGTTTTACTTCACTTGTTAGAGCTCAGTATTTTAATCCCTACCTTTTATCCTATCATGCTCATATAGCTACATGTATAATCATGAAATTTCATTATTACAAGAATGCCATTTTTATAAATTCTCTACATTCTATTCATATTAGAACAAACTTCTTTGTTCACAAGAAGCAAGCTAACTCACACTTCCTTGCAATCTGGTAGTACTGGTAACGCATACTTCTGTAATACATGTTGTCATCTATCACTATCAAAGTGGGTTTTGTCCAATCAGCTACCAAACTTGAAACAATGGCTTCCATAAAACCATGCCATAATTCTTCATTAATGTGAACTGGTTTTCTGATAGTATTCAAAACGTCTCTTTTGCTGGATGTAGTGATGTCACTAACAAGCTGGCTGATGAGTGTGTCAACACAACATAGTATGTCTTCTCGGAACTGCTTCCATGGTGATGCAACCTGAAAAGATCAAATATATACATATACTACCTATTGGGTAAAGCAGGACAATGTCCAGCCAAATACAGTCTCCACTGAAACCATATTCAAATCTTCCCACTGCATCAAAACCAAGAATGTCATATTTTCAAATTATCTCTTCACACAAAAAGCCTCGAAAAACCTAAAAATTGACAACTCAGTAATATCCCAAATAAGAGGGAAATGTTAACTGCACATAGAAACTGGAAAATATATTCTGTACAGTTGGCTAACCAGTCACATTGGATTTTGTACAGTAGGCTAACCAGTCATATTGGATTCTGTACAGTTGGCTAACCAGTCACATTGGTATAAATAAGGTTAATGAATGGGCTGATAAGCTGCCAAACCTATCCTGCTGTCCCACATTTCTGAACATAAGATTTTAAATACTAACTGCGGTGGACATATTGGATGTTCGAGCGGCATAATTTTCATTTAGGACTGACTAGACCATGGGATGAATGTGCGTGTGTAATGTTCATGGCAAGTCTATATCTAGTTTAGGATCAGCAGACCATTATAATAAACAGCTTCAAAGAATGAGACCTTCATAATCCCAGTCCAAAACATGGTTTCATTGTGAGCTTTTAACATGAACCGCATACCATCCAAATTTTCACACACTATTAATCTATCAGAATCATAATTATTTCTTTCACTATTTGCATTGATATCACTTTCTGAAGTTATCAAATGTGTCTAATTCAAAATGAGCTGAAAATTATTCTTACATTTTTGCCTATATTTATATGTCACAGTAAAAAATAATTCATGAAATGTACAAGAAAACTTAGTCAGTAAGGTACCCTTTCTAGAACTGGCAATTAATTCATTAAAGCAGTCTATGTTCATGAAAGACAACACCTTCTAACTCTGGATGAGCACCCCAGCCCTATTTCTGAGGTGTTGGAATACAAGAAAAAGCCAAGTTCTGTGGGAAAGTATCAGAACTCTGACCAGAAGCCTGTCCTGATTTAGCTACCAACTTGGTGAGAAATCTAGATCCCAATGGAACCAGAGCTGCAAGAGGGGTCCTTTCAGTTCTTCAGTTTGCTGGCAGTAGAAACTGGATATGCCTCATATAAAGTCTTCCATGAAGAACTATATCTGAAGCTTGTTCAGGGTCTTTAGGACAGACTGGCTGAGGTAATCTGACAGTGTTATCTCCCCCTACACTCTTCTTATAAGGGACAATGTCTCTGTGATCCTGTCAGGGAAACACAACCTATCTCTTTATTTGTGAAGAAATTCATCCTCGCATATTAACATAAGTAAAATTTAAAGAAGGAATCAGACCTTATATTTTCCCTGGTTGGGGATTAACCCAAAACAAGCCACTGCCTTCCAATACATTGGCAGGGGTCTTAGAAAGGTACATCCAAGAAGATTTTGTATCAACCAGTCATCAGAATAATGGATGAGAGAAATTCAAAACAATTTAAAGTAAGCTGCTATTATTCAGATCATCCTGATAAAGACTCTGGTCAAAGCAAAGAGATCAAAACTGAAAGGCCTCCTTTCCACAAGAAAATTGAAAGGCCTCCTTTCCACGAGAAAACTAAAGGAATTTCCTGTGAGACAGGAAGATGGGAATGTGTAGGTAAGCATCCCAGAGGTCTACGAAAACTTTGTTCCTGACTGAGTCTGACACCTCCATCTGGAAGTGTTCTTTCCAAATAAGCTTGCTGAATGGGGAAAGATCAATGATGAAGAAAATTTCCCACTTTCTCAGTACCAGTACAATTCAGAATAGAATCAATGTGATTTTATCACCAGCTCTATTGTCCGATTCTTTAAAAGGGTTTAAACCTCTCCCATTAGCGATCCGAATTTGGTCTGATGAGACTAAATAGGAGTCCCTGAAAGAGGTTAAGACCCACAGAAGATAAGGTGTTAATCCCATTTTATTAAGGACTGGATCCATTCATTATTTGTTAGGTCTGACAAGGCCTCATCTGGCATTTACTGGGATGTCAGAAGAGGATGCAAGTCTCTAGAGACAACTGCTTCCCTCCTTAGGGAGGGTGGTGGAATCCACAGACTTCCTTCCATTTTAGGAATGATATATGTTTATATGTATGTATCAGTGTTTAAAGGCACATAAACACATAAAGGCTCTATGGTGCCAATGAATATTCAAGTTCTAAGTAAAAATGAAGCACTGCACAAAGTTGTACGTGTCCAAATAAATGTAAAAATGAAGTCACCCAGTTTACCTGGAACTGTATTTGGAATTATTCTTAGAGAAGACAGGTGGCTTCCTGATCCTGGCTGGGAATAATGATATTGATGGGGACTTCTTTAATGCGAACATCTCAAATGGGCTGGCAAATAATCTGATTATGTGGCTCGTTGGGCATGGACCAAAATCCAATGTCAGGTACTAAATGACTGGTGCTCCATGCCTGGTACCTAGAGCCTGATTTCTTTTTACCAGAATCCAACACCCTGCAGGTTACCAGTTCCTGATGCCATGACCCAGTGACTGGTGACTGACAAGTCAGGAGACAAAGATCATCTTGAGTATTCCATATCCAAGGAATATGACTACTCCAATGATCTACAATCCTTCAATGAGTGAGATGAAATGACTCAATCTTCCTTATGCCAAAAACTCAGTACTTGTTCACAGGTACCGACTTCCTTACACCAGGAAGTACCACTGATCCTTTCTTTGAATGGCATGCTGGCAACTTCTTTACACCAGTATATGCCACTAATCCCACCCAGAATCGATACTCTGGCAACTTCCTTGTACTGTGAAGTGCCACTGATCTGACTGCACTGGAGTATGTCCAATGGGGAAGAAGGGTAAGTTGATTTTTTTTCTTCATGTAGCTATATGCCATTTCTGCCATTTCCCACAACTCATCTGTCCACAAGGTACAGAAAGGCATTTGTCCATGCATGACCATCCCATAAGCTCTTCTTGTCAAATGCCAATCAGGTCTGGTGGTGTCCCAAGAAGCCTTTTTATGGCTGCATTTGCCAATTTCTTTGGCATGCTGAAAGGTGGAAAGAAAATTACAAAAACTAAACAACCTGAACAATTTTAGCAGCTTAGGATTTCCTCAAAGATAAGTTATGATTTTATTGCCAACCCAGGGCTGAATCAAGCTGGTGACAATTATTTTTGCCAAGAAGTCACTTTTAGTAATTCATTTTAGTGATTTTCACCCAAACACTGATTTGAAAAAACACCCAGTAAAACATGGCTTGGAGTAGTACCAGTCTTACTCCAACAACAGAGATCCCAGGTTCCTGAGGCACCCAGTTGAGGTTTTAACACATGAATGAACACTTCCTAAAGTCCCATCATGCAGCAAATTCATAAAAATGTGTTGCAAAAAATATTAATTATCAGTTTAACCAATTACATAATGATCCACTGCATTGGATAGGTTAGTTTATGAGACAAGCTGACTTGATGAAAAAGTAATAATTTAAGTTACTGCTAACCTTAACTGTTGTTCCAAAAGATAAGTTGTAGAAACACACCCAGGAAAAGATATGAGCAAAGCTGTTTGTAGAGTAAAATCCAAGGTGTTCCAAATGGAAAACCTTCATTTTTTGCCTTGAATCAACAGTGAAAATAGGTTTCATGATTATGCATATAAAATCTAATGAGTGACACAACCACAGCAATCAGAGCAACCTCCACCTTTTCTGTCAAGCCATAAAAAAGTGCAGATGGATTGACTACCACATTTTGGGTGAAAATTTAAAACCAATCAGCACAAAATGCTTGCAGAGAGTAGTATGCAACCTACTGTAGTATGTACCCAAGAATACATGAAAAAATAAAAGGGAATTAAAGATATTCAAGCTAAGAAATACATTATTAACTTCCTCACCATCCCATCATGTGATAGGTTCATGTCATGATTTGATTTGGTGTTTTACTGTCACATCAACACAATTTGGTTGTTTAGAGCCAAGGAATTGGAGTGAAGTTTGTTGCTCAAGGACATATTAAGGTAGCTGACTCAGGCTAGTCTGAGTGTAGGGTTCAAACCTGTGAACTATTTAGGCTGTGTCCAGCATTCTAACCACCCAGAAACACAGCCCTGATTCATGCCATGAATGAAATTCAAATAGCTGCCTCCAAAGTTTCTTTCAGGAAAACGCTGAGAACAAAGCTCTGATTGAATCTTGTAAAAATCTTAGATCTTGTAAAAATGTGCCTTTTTAAAATTCTTCATAGGACACATGTAGAGATTGCTTTGACTACTGGTACATCACCATAATCAGAAGCAGACCTTTTTAATTCATTCTCTTAACAAGACATTATAAAATAAATAAGCAGCACTTTCATCATAATTTTCAAAACATTCTGCTTCAAATCATACAAAAGTAGTAATAACAATATTAAACAATATGCATACATTATTGCAAGAAAATTCTATTTACAATTCACTACTCCTTCAAGCCCTCCCACTACGCCTTTCTGTATCTGGATGAATAAGTGACTCCTCCCATTTTTCTGGCACTTGTCTGAGCCATGCAACCATACAAAATGTGAAAGTCTTGTGTTACGTATATGTAATTTAATTACTTTTGTGTTAGTTTTAAATTATTATTTTATTTCTATTTCATTACATGTTATTGTAATGATAACTTTATTCACTGGATTTGACATTATTTTCGGAAAATTCAGTTTTCTTTTTAGCCTGATTTAAAATGCAGTAGTGTTGCTACATTGTATTTTTTTTTAGCTGAGTGAAAATCATTGGTCATAATCAAGGTCATACTTGGCTTGCGCATTAACTCTGTTTTGTAAACAACTTTTATCACTGAATCTTATAATAAGATTCGTTCAGTAGAATCGAACCCGTAAATAGCCTACGTGCTAATTGACATATTACTTTTTGGACTAAGTGATCACATGACTCATCACAGGGTCTAAACTGTGTTTTAGTTAAGGGTTAAAACATATATTTTATAGTAAAATAGTCAGTTGTAATTCATACCTTCGGGCTCAAGGGTATTATTTTGTGTTGCCAGTTTGAATTGAGTTTTTATTTAAAATAATTTATTTTCCCTGGAGACTTCATCTAGTGCTCATCAAATTTGTGGACAAAGACATTTACTGGAAGTTATTTGGAATTCTAAAGCCGAAATTGGTGATTCAACAAGTAAGTGTTGACACAACAACACAAAACAGGTTATAGAGGATGTCATTGCCTTCCATCTTGGAACTTCATCGGGATTCAAACTTTGATTCATTTAGAACTTTTTAGTGACAGGACTTATATTATTCATTCTAGGATAAATTTTTGGATTAGATTCACAAACCGTAAGCCCTTTTTCATATTTTTACCTTGTTTTCTAGGGAAATAAATTATTTTGTTAAATTTTACAAAGCTTGTTGGCTTCACTCTTTTCTTTGTTACTTTTGTACGAGCCTACACGTAACACTTGGAAGTAAGTGAAAACCCTCAAATCATAAACTGTATCATTAAGGTAGTTTTTGAGACCAAAAGCAATGAAGAGACCAATATCCAATGTCACACCTGATAACACAATGAGACTGAATTCTTTGCTTTTAGGGTGGCTGCAACGTAATTCAAGAATACAGGATACTAGTTTGCAAAGATGCAAAAATAGTCATGTGAAGCAGAGGACAGACCAGCTGAAAAACGGACTAGCTGGTAAAAGAAACAGACGAATGGCCACTCTGTTGACAAGTATTAGTCACCTAATTCAATATGGATACCTACATTTATGAGTACTGACGTTATTAACAAAGCTATGCAACAGATCTTCAGAAATACAGAAAAATTTTAATTTTCTCACAAAGGATAATGAGGTGTATTTTGTATAATTCAATACTAGTTAACTTCAAGAGTAAAATGAGCTTAGTGAACTTATTTTTCAAAATCTGACTGCTAACTTACTTACTTCTCTACATTTTCCCATCACTCTGCGAATCTTAGACTGGAGAGGTCAATTTACCCCAATTTTTTATTCCACAAGATCATATTTTTGGCACATAATTTCTTTTACCAAATTTTCATTAACTGCTGACTGAGGGATCATCTTTTCTGCCAACTCTTGCGGCATGAGCTCATCAAAGACCAATGCTAGAACATTTTCATCTATTAACTTCTTAACTAGCTCTTTTGTATGGGTTGTCTTTCCACTTCCTGGCAGGCCACACAGCAAAAGCAAGCAGGGAACTGGTCCACCAGCCATTAAACTAGAGAAACCTGAAACAACAGAATTTATACCGCTTTTACGTATAGAATATTTTATCTAACAATGTATCTATGCTGAACCATGCATCTTATAAAGGCTTTTGTTATTTCCTGCTAATAAACTATTAAAATGCTCACTATTCGGAGAGAAAAGATGGCACTGATAGTGGTATCTCATTCTCATATTCTTTACCTGTACTTATTGCCATTTTACATTTTCCATTCCTTCCATTGCAGTCTAGTTATAGTTTAATATTACATAATGATGACATTACTTTCCATCACAGCAGTGAGGAGAAAGAGCTCTATTATACCAACTAAAAATAGAAAATCTACATCAGTTGCCATCAAGAACACATCACTGCATGATGGTAATTGGAGTCTTGATTCCTGGCAGTATTTTCAATGGTAGCAAAGTAACAAGTTCTTTTCTTTTTGACTTTGTTGTTACGATTTATGGCCTTAAAGTAATTAACAGATTTAAGTGTAATCAAACAAAAGGTAAAATTCAAGAATTTAGTTCACTAGTGTACAAAGTGAAAATTGAAAAGGAACTTACATTATTATGAATTAAATACCAAATAATCCAAAAAGTATAAAATGTTGTGATTGAACTCCAAGAATCTTGAATGTGCCGATGTACCAACAATCTTGATGCATCACAATGATGTAATCCAGAATGTCTTTTAATGAGTTCTCAATAATCACAAAGCAATGTTTTGTCCAAAAGTTTATAAACACTTTGTAATTCCAATGAATAATTTAGATAACTAATTCCTCTCACATTATATTTATACAGTACAGTATAACTGAAAACAACTAAGTGTGATTCCAATGACTGATATTTAAATTGGAATAAATAACTGTTCCTTGTATACCGACTCTCACTTGACCTATTACACAACAACTGGTAAACAAGGCCAGGCAGTGAACTTAAATTCAAATACACATGATGACAAAAAACAGATAGGCAAAAGAATTTCTCTGGGAACAACCATGGTCCCGAACTAAAATCCAAGTAAATAAATTGTTGTTAACAAACAATCATTATCTTAAAATATAATCTACAATCATGGACAAAACTTAGCTATGTTAAATATATGGTTTACAAATGACCATAACAGTTAAACATGATATAGATATTCCTCTCTTCTCAATTTTATTTATTGTAGACATCTATATATCAGTGTACAATGTAATAAAACAAGAATAAATGAACAAAGATAATGACAGTAATATCAGGGTTCTCAATGAACATGTACCCTTGAATTTTGATGCTTGGAATTTAAATGTGCCCCATTTCTGTGACATGGAATTTCCAAACTGTGCATTTTTATTACTCAAGAAGCTTTAGCTTGGAGCATCAGTCTTAATTACCCTTTTTTGGCCTCTGGCTTCATTTCCTGCAGAGTGTTTGCTGTCCATAACAAATTTTCTTATGTGACATACAGTGAATGACATTTGCACAAATAATGTTGACACCCTATCGGCCAAAAATACATCATCCTTGAGAAATCAAATTATACTCAATTAGACAAAACTGTGGAAAATATGGCAGTGAAGCCAGTTTTATGTTCACAAACTTTAATCATGTTTTATTGGCAAGTGATTTATTCAATCTGTATAACATTTAAAAACTTGGGGTTTTTAACTGATGCACCATTCAGTAAATCTGTTCAAATAACTGTAATATCTGGTGGCAAATATATAGAGTGCATCCACCTATAGTTCATTATAAACAGTATCACAAAAGATGTCAGTGTCTGTAGCTCTGAATTTTCACGTCAGCATCTTTAAATGTATATAAAGTTACTTGATTCATTTTGTGCATGATCTATTTCAACACTATTTGTATCGACAAATGGTGTAACAATTACCACTCATTACATGCTGAAACTGGGTGATCTCTTCACACCAAATTCTTCAATGCCATCATAATCTGTGGAATCATTGAATTATTTATTATGATCAGCTTTCCTATTCAGCCATAATGTAGTTGCCTCCCTCTGACTTCTTTGCAGTATCAAAAACTGACTCTTCCAGAATGCAGGATGAATATGGCAGATTACATATACACAGACAAGTCTTTATCCAGCATGTATCTAATGAATAATGTTGTACTGTATGTCAATATGAATTCTGTTTAAATCATTTGTGCAGGAAATGAATTATATAATTTTAGCTATATTTTAAGACGCTGTCATGAAAATACAATGAGAAACAGGCAGTTATCATTCATGATTCTGTATGGAATGAAGTATAGCTGCAGATTTGAGCAATCTGGTTTTTCAACATTCAAAGGACTCATATACAAGTTTATCCACTTTAAATGCAATGCACAATGAGGTGGGCTTTGATGTCTTACTGCGTAACAATCAGTGCTACTTATGACTAGTGCTACAATATATGACATTGACCTTGATATTTATGATTGGGACCGGTCAAAGTTTTACTGCTTGAATAAGTGGTGCATAGTTTGAGTTTCCTCTGATCCATATCACCCAATTATTGACATTTGGACATTTATGCTGCGGTGTAGTGACTACCATGTCAACATGCGCTCTCTGCTTGATAAATATGGCTTTGTCAAGCCTGCGGTGACAGTTACAGGTTTCTGGTCATTATTCTCAGAATAAATATGTTCAGAATTATATGGCATTTCATTCTTTTACAAACAGTATGTGACTTTCATTAAATATTTTTTGAATTTTTTCACAACATTGGAAAAGAGTTTATGGTTTATATCACATGACTATTGGACCTCTGATGTCATGGACGTGTAGGTTGCAAGATTTGTGTAGTCATGTAAAATAACTCGTACACAGCTTGTGTTTGTATTTTACTCAGGCAATGTTAAAAAATTTCTTGTACCTTTCTTGCATTATGAATGTAACTAGCAATGCAAATGGCAATTACCAGGTCAAATTTCATCAATGCTGTGGTTATGTCTCATCTGTAAGAGTATTAAAGATAACAAGCATACAACTTTCAATTTCTCAACAAAATAGATCAGTTTTCCTATCGATTTCATGCAGGTATGACTGAGTCTACTAAACACTGCTTTCAACCACCTACTAAACATGCTTTCAACCACATCTTTTATACATGTATTTAAATGCCCATTTTCGCAAGGTTCCAATAAAAATTTGGTTTTACACAATCTAGATTTGCCATTCCATGTACCAGTCATCATATTGATTTGTTCTGAGAACAGTTTTATTCCTTCTGTCTATATGCACTGTATGTAGTTAATGATTCCAGCATTACCGGCAGGTATGAAGCAACCATTACTTCAATTTTTTGGTATGAAATTACCATTAACCCCTCGAAAGATGCTATCATTCCAAGAAAAGGATGTTAGTGATATCAGAAAATGACTGAAAAGTACTGGTAGTTGTTTCGTAACTAACCAATTAATGTATATTAAAAGCATTTAAATCATGTTTAAGGGCATGTATTTATGTTATTATTAAGTATGTCATTAGCTTCCTTTTATATGTTCCAACTAGGTACACACAATAATATAAAAAAACAAGTGAATAAGAAAAAAGAATATACTAATATAACATAGGTATTGTCATTTTTGTGCAATTATAAGTGAAAGATTTCAACCACATAAAACCAATCATGTGTGACCCACACACTTTATCAATTGTAAGTGGTAAGAAATTGCAACCAGAAAAATTAAAAATTGGTTAAGCAGTGAACAAAAACAACAACCATATGTGAATAAAATATTTTTTCTGTTTGTTATTGTACTATAAAGAGTTTTAGTTCCAAATTAAAATATACATAAATATGTTGACTCACAATCATAGTGTATTAATTAAGTCTTGAAGAAGAAATGGATTTTAAATTTCACAAGCATTTCCAAAAGTTATAGTTATGGTTCATAACGGAATTAAATTAATTGTCCAAATATAAATGAATACATACACAAATTTGATTGATACTGTATTTTCAGGTGCTTATTTTCATTGTAACATAATAATAATATATTATAAATGTTGGCATATGGAATGACAATTTCAAAATGTTGAAATGAATTACAAGTGACCATGTTATAAAGTTGTGATTCTATGTGTCCTTTTGTTTTCATTCTTACATGTAAAAAATGTTATTATTATTTATTATTATTATTATTATTATTATTATTATTAGAAAAAAGTTCATAGACTCTGTAATAATTGTAATTGTAATAATTGTGGTATATTAGGTGTTATTATGTGCTTGAGGTAGATATCTGGACCACTAAGTTCACATGGTATAATACCTACCACTATGCTGGTACACTAGTGAAACACATTCAAAATGACATAAATCGTAGTATTGATATAAAGAAATTAAGCACATTTTTTTCAGATTTAGTCACAGAACAATGATTTGAGCCGATAGTTTCTATATTTAAGTGCCTTTCTGTATTTGCTGGTGCCTTTTTAGTGTTTGTCATGCCTTTTTATTGTCCTTAGTGTCTCTAAGCAGTATTTTGTAGGAACCGGTAGAACTCGATGTATGGTAGATTCCTGCGATATCATGGGTTCCATGGTATCACAGTATTTGATGTTTTCGGTGTTATTTCTGCATAGCACCTTCTATAGCGTACTTATCTTAGATACACTACATGACCATAAATTACTTGTTCTGCATCACCAGCTGATTTTAGGAAAATCTCGGGATTGCTGATGAGTACACTATTTTAAAACATACCCATGAATATCACTGTTTCCAAACAATGGCTGAACCCCATATTCTCAAATAGAATCTATATCTTCTCAAAATCGCTATCATTGTAACAAATCAGTTAACCAGTTTGTCATCTGATAATGTCCAATGATGTTATGCAAGAGTTACATTACATGATTACCATA
Source organism: Megalonaias nervosa (assembly GCA_016617855.1). Taxonomy (NCBI): domain Eukaryota; kingdom Metazoa; phylum Mollusca; class Bivalvia; order Unionida; family Unionidae; genus Megalonaias; species Megalonaias nervosa. The sequence goes on along the minus strand of JAECUM010008038.1, from coordinate 95,967 downwards.
TCTATCAAGAACCAAGAGATCAAATCTATGGTAGCAAATAAGAGTCAAAATGTCAAGTATGGATAGTTGTTTTCTGGTGGCTTTTGCAACTGACAAGTGTTGACTTTAAAACTTTGTTTTACACAGTGTATTACTTTTCATTATAACACTGGGAGTTGTTCAAAAAGTATGAGATCGACATATACTTTCATACTCAAGTTGGTGGTCAATTCTCAGTGACAATCCCGGCTCTACCCTCCCCATCACAGCTGGTTAAAGATACATTTCACGGGTTACAGATGCATTTCTTGAATTCTCTCTGAAAAGTTTCTGTTGGATGGCACAAGTGGCAGAATTAGTTCCATGGAAGTAGAATCCATTTTTCAAGTTCAAGTATAAGCAATCATAAAAATATTTTTTCGTATTACCACAATATCAGAGTAACTCCCCTTGCACAACCTGGCATCTACTTGGTGACTGTTTATCAATGATTTCCTGCAGCCAACTGATTTTACTGGACACTAAATGCATTTTAATATAAAGCAAAGAACAACACACACACACACACACACACACACACACACACACATATATATAGGGTTCTCAATAGATTTCCAAACTGAAGAGTCAGTTGACCCTTGACCACACAATCTCAGGAGTAAAATTGAAAATCTCAAGAGTCAAATCTAAAATCTTGAGAGTCAATTCTTTTGGACAGTCAGGAGCCCATAGCTGTGATTCCTCGTTATTGGTGGAACAAATAATGTTTATTTTATACTTCTTTTTTCTTAAATTTCAACTTTTCAACATATTCTGTTATCAACTAATCCAATCATTTTATATGTAAAAATATACCCATACAACTATGAAGGTTATATATTATTCAAATATCAATGATGTACATCACAGAATTGTCAGTTCACATTTCCACTTGTCCTTAAATTTTCTAACAAATTTCAGAGATTGACTCTTCTTCTTCTCCTCAGAGCTGACACTATCTTTCTACTTCTTTGGAGTCTCAGGGTCAGAAAATTCATCACCACCAGATCATTTCTGAGACAGAGACAGAAAATAAAATATACTTCTTTGCGCCACTGTGATTTTAAAGTTCAGATGTATGCATTGAGTGTTATGTCCATTAAATTTTTCTGAATGATCCATTAATTAAAACATTTGAGGTTTTAAATGTTTTGCCAATTTAAGCAATGTAATCGCCAATAAAACACAATCCCACGCTGAAAACTGGCTTAGTGAGAAGCCATATATTCCTGTTTTGTCTAACTGATAATAATTTAAAGCGTACTCAAACAAATTCTGATATTTTATTAGAAATGAATACAGTGAAGTAATAGACAATTCCGAAATTTTAAACATCCCGCTAAATGAAGTAAATTGCCATTAAAACATTTAAAGTTGGTCCATTTCCACTGACAACTGGCTTTGTGAGCCATCATAATGATATGCTCCAGCTCTGACCAGTTGATTGTAATTTGATGTCCAAACATACCAATACTGATATTTGATCAAAAGGCAGTTCATTCATAATTTTTTCCTCTTCCGGTCATAAACTTCAAACTTAATCTCACAAAAATCCAACCTAAGTCAGCTGTATCTAAGCCTGACTTCAGTGAACTGTTAGCTCTGCCCAGTTCATGTATATCTTCCACTGGTGCGATATTATTGGCCAAGAAGGTCTAAACTATTGTCGAGCAGATGTCAATCAGTACCTCCTACAGTAAAATTTCTTATGGACAGTGTACTCTTGCAAAGTCATGCTGAAGATTATTAAATATAGACTAAAGCTTCAAGCAGAGAAAATTATTGCTGAAGAGCAGGCAGGCTTCCAAGCAGGAAGGAGCACCATAGAACAAATCTTCAATCTCAGACTCCTTTGCGAGAAATACCTTCAGCATCAGCAGAATCTATACCATGTCTTTATAGATTTCAAAAAGGCATTTGATAGGGTATGGCATGCAGCCTTATGGGCAACTATGAGGAAGTACAACATCAGCTCAAACCTGGTGCAGGTTGTTGAGCACCTCTGTGACAAAGCCACCAGTGCTGTCCTCATTATGGCAGCAGAGGAGATTGGTTTCAAACAACAGTTGGAGTCAGACAGGGATGTACACTGTCACCTACACTCTTCAACATTTTCCTGGAAAGGATCATGGAGCATGCCTTGCATGACCACAAGGGCACTATCAGCACTGGAGGAAGAACAATCACCAAACTTCGCTTCGCAGAAGATACTTATGGTTTAGCAGGAGATGAAAAAGAACTGGCTGGCTTGGTTGAGCACCTTGACTCAACCTCCACAGCATACGGTATGGAGATTAGCGCTGAAAAAAAGAAACTGATGACAAACAACACCAATGGCATCAATGCAGAAATAAAGGTCAGTGGACAGAAGCTGGAAAGAGTCACAAACTTCAAGTACTTGGGATCAATTATCACAGATGAGGGCTCCATTACCAGAACTAGGATTGCTCAGAGAACAACAGCAATAACAAGGTTGAGACCAATATGGAAAGATACCAACCTTGCTTTTGGTTCCAAAATAAGGCTGATGTGCTCAATTGTCATACAGGGGTCACACTACCAGGCGAAGTGGGCGAAAAAGTCGCCTGAGAAACATAAACTTCACCTTCTTCTGTTAGGAAAGCGAAAATGACTTCGTCCTCTGATTTTTTGGACGTATAATGACTGTAGATTATGACTTTAGATGCCCCCTCACTGTAGCCAGTAAGTTCTGGCACTGTTGTAACACAAGGCCAAATGTATTTACGTGGTGTTGATACCAATCAGCTTACGGCAAGAAAGAAATTCTTGCACATTCGCATGCAAGTTTTAATAGCTAACTGACCATTAACCATTTCTGGAGCAAGATATCACTGCTTGATTTCATGAAGTTGGGCACACTGTGCTATGATGAAAATATACCAAATTCTGTTTCAAAATTTAAACATCAATATGCAAATAGTAATTTGCTTTTAAAAAATATGATCAGTGAAGAGCGTTTTCTAATTTATTTCTTTTTTTTTTTTTTAATAAATGGAGATTTTAACAGCCGTATTTGCGTATTTTCTGTATAAAATCAGTTTGAAACCGTAAATGAACTTGTAATGGCGGACATCGCTGCATGTATGATATACCACTTCATTAAACTGTCTGTATTCGTAAATAATTGGGCAAAAAGGTTCAGGAAAATATATAATATAATGCAAACAAAGTTTAAATATTATGTGATAGGAGATTTAGCTTAAATATTTAATAATGTAGGTCAGAAACATGTGACAATCTTTGTTGTGGAATTCGAAAAAAAGCTGCAAGGTCAAGGTTGTTTTCTGACTTATCGTAATTAATTTTCGTGAAAATACAAAAAATATATATAGTAATGAAGCAAATACTATTTAACCAATGCATATTGTTATTGCCAGTAGGTAGGCAAATAATTCAACCATAAATATGCAGTCCTATTAATGAATTTTTGTTGCGAAGCAAGAAAGTGAGTAGTTATATTAAGAAAAGCCCTCTTTCTAAAAATAGATGCACTCGCACTGTGCAATACGAATTCTTGGATTTTCGGTTGGGGGTAAAAAAGGGTCCAGTTTAGTTATATATCAACTTCAGTGCTTCATTGTGTTGTCTATGAATAGTTACAGTAATGTTTTATCGGGAACAATGAAATCAGGACAAAGAGTATGGTTTGAAGTCACTTGTGCATTTATTCCTATGTACATGTATTAGGGGTTGTTTCAAAGAATGCTAGAAATCTTTTTGACTGCAATTTTACACAAAACTTATAGAAAATAAAATAATTAAGTGGTAGTTTATTAAGCATTTTTACCAACTTGCAGTTACAAGACTCTAATCTTGTTACTGCTATCAGTTAAAATTAATTACAATGTATAGCTTCTGATGTGCTTTTTAAGTCATATGGCCAAAACACACTGCATTTACTTCAATTCAAACACACATATACTACAAGTATGAATAGAATGGGTATGAATATAAAAAATTTTATACGCGTACAAAATATGTTGATACTAACATATAACACATATTTTTCAACTTGAAAATAAGGCATTGCTTAAAACTGTTAAAAGCATACTGAGAAATAGAGCACATCATTAAAATAAGATGATGCAGCTATCTATCTATATATATATATATATATATATATATATATATATATATATTGTGTTTGTTGCTTTGGTCTCACTTCTCCCTGTTTAGCTCCCCCTTCTCCCTGTTTAGCTCCCACTTCTCCCTGTTCTGACCATAAGGAGAAGTCACTTCTCCCTAAAATTTAAGTCTAGCTTGACCCCTGGTCATATCCATCTTTCTGTATGCTTGTGAAACATGGACGCTCACATCAGATCTACAAAGAAGGATTCAAACCTTCAAAATGAGATGCTACCGCAAGATCTTGGGCATCTCATACATTGACCATGTAACCAACAAAAAAGTCCACCACAGGATCCAACGAGCCATTGGATCCTTTGAAGACATCTTAACCACTGTAAAAAAGCAAAAACTGAAATGGTAGGGTCACGTCTCAAGATCATCTGCACTGGCAAAAGCAATCTTGCAAGGCACAGTGCGAGGGTGCAGAAGAAGAGGCAGACAGAAAAAAAGGTGGGAAGACAACATTAAGGAGTGGACAGGCATGGGATTTGGAGATTTCCAAAGGGCAGTAGAGAACTGGGAAGGATGAAGAGAATTGGTTGTCGAGTCAACTGTGGTGCCCCAATGAACTCTTGGGTTATGGGTTTGATATACATGTAGTCCTACAACGTAAGACACATCACCCGATATTTTTGTTCTGGCAACACAAAAACAACATGTGCTATGTCTTACATTGTAGGACTAGGGTTTGATGATGATGAAGATGTTGATGAACATGGGCGCCCGCAGGATTTTTTGCAGGGGGGGGTCAGGACTTTGTGCGGGGGGGGGGGCAGGATTTTCGGAGGGGGGTCAGTCAGTCACGGCTGAGAGAGTTAGTATAAGAAGCAGTCTGAAACTAAAGCTAATATTTATTAAGCGTTTTGAACAGAATCTTATGAAATATTTTCAACTTCATTTGCATGAATATATATATATATATATATATATATATATATATATATATATATATATAGTATGATTTCCAGGGGGTCACGTGACCCCCCTTGACCCATGCTGTGGGCGCTCATGATGATGATGATGATGACTCTTGGTATGAAACGATGCTGGAAGCGAATCAAGGGTAATTAAGATTGATGTTCCAGCCCAAATCCACGTGCGTGAAATAGACGCACAAGTAGGACTTTCCGTGCGTCAAAAATGGTCGATTTTTAAATTACATGCGTGAAAACCCGAGGGTACGCGTCTATTGAAAACCATATATATATATATATATATATATATATATATATATATATATATATATATATATATATATGTGTGTGTGTGTGTGTATCTTGCTTGAAGGTCTGTATTTTTATTTACTTAATTCGCCGATCGCAAACTTTAAGACCCACAATACTTTAGCACTGGTACAACATCGGTTAAGTTCCTTAGCCTAGGCCCGCTGGTAAGCGTATATCTATGCCACCACCGCATGGTGGCAGCGAATTTCAACTTTACGACAGGCAATTGACTCTGACCCAACACCCCAAAACATAAATGTCCAAATATCAACAAGGGGGTAGTAACGGTCAAAGGAAACCCGAATAAGACGGGTTCCCCGGTCGGTTGAAATAAACTTTTCAAGAGTATCTCACACAACTGGCAGCCCATACTGACACTGTTGCACAGACAAAAGCCCCACTGCTTTAGTCGCACTATACTTACTGTAATGTCTTTCTTCTTACTGAAGCATATCCAGGCAAAATCGGGTGGTTCAGTTCTTCAACTCCAGTTTACACTATTTCCTTTTTGTTGAAAGGGGACGGTAGCCGAGAAATGCCGAAGTGGGTAAACACACGTGGTTAGGTATCTTTAACGAAACGAATATGGCTAATCACATTATGCCACATGTTCCCAGATAAACGTGCTTTGTATTCAGCTACTTCACCCACCACCACCCCGTTAATCTGTACGCGATTTAAAAAATCGAAACAAATCAGGGATACACAAAATCTACAAAGCTTAGTCATTTCATTCAATAATTTATACTTTCTAAAGTGATTATCGATATGGAGTCCCCATCACCATAGGGGCTAGTATCGTTGTACTTATAAATTATGTATGTGTTATATAGTGCATACATGATTCATAAATAAATTGCAAGAAATGATAGATGCCCCTGTGGGGGTCCCGAACACTGTCATATTGTTCGCGGTTCAAAGCAAATGGGAATTTCCAGTGGAAACAACCAGACTGCCATAAGAAACCAATAATTCAATGTCTGGTGTTAATGGACTAAATTTTTTTTAAACAAAATTGAAGAAAATAAAAATGGCAAGCGGTGCAACTCTTATGTACGTGACTGCAATGTCAAGCAAGTCCCAAAGTTACGGAAATGCATGGAATTATTCGGAGCTAATCGAAGACGATGAATCGATGGTGTAGAGTGCTTCCAATGTGAGTTAACCACATTTAATATAATAGAAGATATCGTGGATAAAAACATTAAAGAGTAATGGTCTGAGGATCAACTACTGTGGAACTCCTTTTTGAATTTCGGTCCAGCTAGTCATGACACCCTGGAACTTAATTCGCATCTTTCGTTTTGACAGATACCCCAGTAACAGTCCTACTGAACTATCCGACATACCATAAGCCCTTAACTTGCAAATGAGAATATCATGAGGGCGACCGTCAAAAGCCTTAGATAAATCCATCAAAACTGCAGCTACATATTTTTTTTCATCAAAAACCTTCCTCCGGTCTTCAAACAAACATAAAAGAGTGGTCTGGCATCCATTGCCTTAAAGAAAAGCACCCAAATCTTTGTTAAAACTGTTCTCGAAAAATGGTGCTGAGTCTCATTGATTTCTCAAACAGTTTTGATAGGATGGGTCAATTGCTGACAGGTCTATAGTTACTTTTACGAAGAGGGTTGCTCTTTTTGAAACTTGAACTACTTGAGCTTCCTTCAGACGAGCAGGAAAAATATTAGACTGTAAAGTTTTGTTAATTAGATCTGTAATGTGCCCTAATGTAATGTTCATTGTTTGATGTTGACTGGGTTCTTGAGTAACCCATCCATAATCAGTTAATGTCTTTAATCCTCTCTGAATTATTTTTTCTCTCAGACAGTATCATACACCTCGACAAACTTCAAACAATGTTGCCAGCCGACCATGCCGACTTGATCAAAGGATGAAATTGGTAGCTACATTATCTTGCCCTGCTTAAGGACTTGGGTTACATTTAATACTTCCGGTTCAGTACCCACTAATGTAGTCCCAGTCTATTTTAGAGCGGTTTTCCTCTCATTTAGGTGGTGATACAAGCGTTTGATTTGGGCATTTTTGGTATTGATTTAAATGTAATTATTTATTCTTTAGAATTTGAGTATTATGGTGTGGTTGCCTGTGTATTTTGGCAACAGTGCACAATGAATAATGTGGCTTTGATGCTGATTCGGAAGTGAAATCTGTGATCCAATGCATGTTGCTTTATTTGCATTACATCCTGTCAAAGAAATGCTAGATTACCTATGACAAGAACTTCACCGTGAATTTATCTCGGAAGGTATTTTAGATTAACATCTGATTTGTTAAGACTTGGACACCGTGGAAAGTTCAGTACTGAGAAACAAAATGTCGAGAATATATAAGAAAAAAAACCTGTGACCAGAGTCCTTAAACCAGTTCAGTCACGCGATCACAGGCAGTATTACTCTAAATATTCTACACTTGATTTAATTTGCAGTTGGAAGTCGAGCATAAGTAATATCTAACAAAGAGAAATCATTTGCAATAGAGAATGTCTGTCTCTATTGCAACTGGAATAATCATTGCATAGAATAGTGCAAACGCAGAAAGTTAGGTTTTGCCTATAAGCATAACGCAACAGGATGGAATATTGCCCTTCTATAAAGTGAACAGGACAATTGAGCTAGTGCAGTTTAAAACGCGTGCAATCCCTGCAAGTCTTGTATATGCAATGGACTTTACTTAGAACTTTAACATAACATCGTTTTGGACAATTATTTTACCACATCAACGGAAAGAACTGAAACGGAGAAACCACTTCTGGCCCAGCGAAGAGCAGGGACACAGGGGGCTTGATATGACTTCATTGCCACCGGAATAATGGCCCAAGATATCACAGATTTTGGAAGACCTACAAAACAGTGAAATCACTGACCCCCCCCCCCCCCGAGCAATAGCGACATAAAGGGATTATACATTCTACATCACAAAAAGAGAAGAGCCATTTATATAGCCCTATAAGTATCAGTGGAAAGAAAGTAAAGATAACGGAGCCTCCGCCTAAATAAAGGAGAAATTGGACGAGATATACATTTCTGGTTTACTTAATGAATTCCTTTGGAAGATTCAATCTAAAAGTTCCTTCAGGAATATGGATTGAAAATATATGGCGCAAAGATGCAACAATACCAAGGATACAAAATGCAAACAGGGACACAAATTATGGACATTGAGAAAGAGCAATTAAATGAAATAAAACGTTTCTGTTACATGTATGACTTTCTGGTTAAATGTTGGTACCAAGGGTGCATTTTCCATAGGAAGTGCTAGAAATGTTGAATGACAGACCACGCACCAAAGAAATGTACAAATAGAGAAATACTAGACAAAGAGATACCGAACCAAACAAGAAAACAGAGAGTTGATCCATAGGAAAGGAATTACAAGCAGAGGGGGACTACAGCCAATGACGAATATGAGAAAGTTCCGGCATATTAGAATATAATAAACATCCCACATTCAGGTGACTCAGGAAGTTCAGAAAGGAAAGAAAAAGAAATGAAGAATAAATAGAAGCGCATGCAGGGCAATAAAAAGAAGACTCCATTTTCGTGCGAAAAAGTACGCAGAAAGCAGGAAAAAGAGGAACAAAGAGAAAAGAAAGGAAGAGAGACTTTCATAGGTTAGACGCTGAAATTTCGGGAATATCTGAAGTTTCAGAAATCTCAGAAGACTAGAGCCAAACGTCTATTGGAACAAACAACGATACACGAATGAACGAATGACAAGCCCAACAATGAAACGATATCAAACAACGAGGTACGGAACATGTATCAAACTTGTGAAATAGTGCCCTTTAGGTCCCAAATGGAGACCATAAAAAACAGACCTTCTGGACTGTGAAATCTCATAAGGTGAGAGCCATACATAAAAGCCCTACCAAACAACGATGCACGAAACCCGTATAGAACATGTGAAATACTGCTGTTTAGGCCAAGACCGAATATACGATGAGAGATTATAACAGAATGAGAAAAACAAAAACAAAAAAAACCCCCAAATATATCTCTCTATATACAGCGCTAGGTGATACGAAAACAGGTGAACAGGTCGTAGACTAGCGCTCACATAATATTACTGCCGAACTCCATCTTCAAAATGTTGTTGTTGTTGTAGGGTTTAACGCCATTTTTCAGCACAAGATTGGCGGCCAGTATTAATGGTGGAGGAAGAACCCTGGAAAACTCCGGGAAGAACCACCGACCCACGAGAAGCTACTGGCAGGCTTTCTCGCGTACCTACGTTAGCCGAGCCTGAGGTGAGATGGCAGTGATCCAGAACGGTGAGCGCTTTAGACCACTCGGCCACTCGGGGCCCCTTCTTCAAAATATGAAGGCCCTATGAATCAATCGATATAAATAGAAAGCCCAACATTAAAAATGTGAAGAATTGTGAATCAACCCATACAAACAGAAAGTCCAGTATTAGAAATGTGAAGACCTTATGAATCAATCAATATAAATATAAAGCCTAATATTAAGTATGTGAAGATCCCATGAATAAATCCATATATAGAAAGCTCAGTATTGAAAATGAGAAGATCCCACGAATCAATCAATATAAATAGAAAGCCCAATATAAAAATGTGAAGACCCATATGAATCAATAAATATAAATAGAAAGCCCAGTATTAAAAATGTGAAGACCCACATGAATCAATAAGTATAAATAGAAAGCCCGATATTAAAAAATGTATCTTTTATTGACAGTTCATGCAATAACCAACTATATATCAATATATTTACATTTGTACTTCTGAATAAAAACTAGCTATGAGTCACACCAATAAAAATCACAATCATGCCAAACAGTAAACAAACTTTTGTCTCTTGGAAGTGTTTTGCCCTTGTTCTTGACATTTTATATTTGCTAATAGTGCATATTCTAACTTGTTATTGTAGACAAATCTGAGCAAGAAGTCACCTCTACAAAGTAACTACCTTTATCATGGCTACCAATGTGAAGTGCAACTGAAGATGATATTAAAACAAACACCCCCCTTTTCATGTATCAAGTTGCTTCTGGATATATATATATATATATATATATATATATATATATATATATATATATTGTTACGTGTAGGCTTGTACAAAAATAACAAGAGAAAAGAGTGAAGCCAACAAGCTTTGTATATTTTAACAAAATAATTTATTTCCCTAGAAAACAATGTAAAAATTGGAAATAGGACTTACAGTTTGAGAATATAATCCAAAATTTAATCCTAAGATTGAAAAATACAAGTCCTATCACTAAACAGTTTTAATAGAATCCGGGTTCGAATCTCAATGAAATTCCAATATGGAGGCGATGACGTCATCATCTGACGTTGTTGTACTAATGGCAACAGATCCTTGATTGAATCACAGTTTATGTTTCCGTTAAACTCCAGAATAAATTTCCACTGAATTTCTTTGTCCCAGAACTTTATATAAAAAAGTACACTTGTTTAGTTTTCCAGAGAATAAATTATTAAATTCCAAAAAATAGAAAAGCTTCAGAACAAGCCGGCATCAACAATATAAAACACCTTGTACCTTCAAGGTGTTAAGAATACGACTGGCTGGAAAGCTCTCGAAATGAGTATGTAACCCAACTAAAACGTCATTTCATTCCTGCTTGATGGGTCATGTGGTCTCCTAACATTTGAACAGCGTAATAAAAAGAATGAGAATTAGCACGTAGGCAAGAATAGCCCTATCTAAGAACCAAATAACACATAGGCCGAAATGACCTTGGCAATAGCCAATCGTTTTCGCGTAGTGTTTTCAAAATCTATGAACCAATGTGAGCTAAAAATAGTGCTGAAGAAATATTTTTACGTTCTAAACAAATTAAATTTACTGGAAAAAATATCGAATCCCGTGAAAATAATCATTACAATAAAATGTAACGAAACAAAATTAAAATAAAAAAGAATTTTAAAACTAACAAACATGCAATTTAATTGCATATACGTAACACTCCCCCCCCCCAAAAAAAAGAAAGATTTATATAATAAAGCTTTCTTTTTACCATATGTAAATTATACATGAGGTAAAACAAAATTACATAAGAAAATTCTTATGAATTATATAAAGTGTACGTGAAATAATAGTTCTATACACGGGAAAGTGCATCTGCAATCTAATTGTCTTTTCCTTTGATGTGCCTGATATTAAGATTATATTCTTACAAAAACAAACTCCACCTTAATAATCTTTGATTTTTATTTTTCATCTTGTCGATGAAAGTAAGGGGGTTGTGATCACTAAACACAACAACCGGAGAAGGAGCTGAGCTAATGTAAACTTCAAAATGCTGTAATGCCAATATTAAAGCCAAACATTCCTTCTCGATTGTTGAGTAATTTCTTTGGTGCTTATTTAATTTCTTAGAGAAATAGCACACTGGATGATCAACACCATTTCTGTCTTCTTGAATCAGTACTGCTCCAACCCCAACATCACTTGCATCAACAGATAATTGAAAAGATTGATTGAAATTTGGAGCTGTAAGAACCGGCGCACCCTTGAGTATGACGTTTAACCTATCAAAAGCCTCCTGACATTTTTCGGTCCAAAGAAACTTATTTTTCTTACTCAACAAGTTTGTCAGGGGTTCAGCAATATTAGAAAAATTGGAACAAAACTTTCCATAGTATCCGGCCATACCCGAAATCGCATTAGTTGCTTTTTACTGACAGGCACAGGGAACTCAGAGATTGCCTTGACTTTAGCATCTATAGGTTTAACTTGACCATGTCCCACAATATGTCCCAGAAAAGTTACACAAGTACGGCAAAACTCACTTTTAGATAAATTGATTGTCAAATTTGCACCAGTGAGTCTTTCAAAGAATTTCCGAATCGTGGCTAGATCTTCTTTCCGTGTGTCGTTGTAGATGATGACATCATCGATGTAAGCATCACAATTTTCTAGACAAGAGGTAATCATATTCATCAAGCGTTGAAAAGTACTTGGCGAACCCTTCATCCCAAACGGCATTACTTTATATTGATAGAATCCATCTGGAGTCACAAATGCCGAAATTTCCTTTGCTCTTTCCGTTAGTGGAATTTGCCAAAATCCTTTCAGAAGGTCAAATTTGGTGACGTACTTGGCATTTCCAATTTTATCAATACAGTCATCGATTCTTGGTAATGGAAATGAATCTGTTCTTGTCACACTGTTCACCTTCCTATAATCAGTGCACATAAGGAAAGTTTTATCTGGTTTCAGAACAGGTATACATGGTGAACTCCAATCACTTTCACCGGGCTCTGTGAAATCATTCTCCATCAAATACTGAATTTCCTTTTTCAAGTATTCCTGTTTGAGAGGGTTCATCCTGTATGGGTGTTGTTTCACAGGTTTTGAATCCACAATTTCAACGTCATGAACAATTTTGTTTGTCCTCGTAGGAATATCTGGAAACAAGTGCTCATATTCGAATAATAACTGTTTAAGTTCATTCCTTTCTTGTTTCCGAATTCCGAAGATATGTTGCTCCAAGATCAACAGTGTCCGATTGAATTTCTTCGCTTAAATCCTCAGTTTGTGGGACAGGTACAACTAAATTAATTGCATGATTTACTTGGCTATCTCTTTCAATATACTCCTTTAACATGTTAATGTGGCAAAGTTGTTGTTGTTTTCGCCTACCAGGAGTATTTATAATGTAATTTAAATCATTTACTTTCTCTTCAACCATGTATGGACCATAATACTTGACCTGATGGGGTTTTTGTGGAATGGGCAAGAGAGCTAGAACTCTATCAGCAGTCTGAAAACTCCTATCCCTCGAGTTTTTATCATATCTTGATTTCATTCTGGACTGAGCAGAGCGCAGATTTGCTCTTGCGACCTCACAAGCCTTTGGCAATTTGTATTTAAAATCAGAAACATAATCAAGAAGATTAAGCTCAATATCTTCATTAGAAAGAAGTTTCTCTTTCAACAACTTCAATGGTCCACGCACAGTATGTCCGAAAACTAGTTCAAAGGGACTGAATCCTAAAGATTCTTGAACGGACTCCCTAACAGCAAACAAAAGTAAATGAATGCCTTTTTCCAAATCTTTACTCATTTCAAAGCAATATGATCGAATCATGTTCTTTAAAGTTTGATGAAATCTTTCTAAAGCCCCTTGGCTCTCAGGGTGGTAGGCAGAAGATTTAAACTGCTGAATGCCTAATTCGTGCATAGCTTGCTGGAAAATTCCAGACATGAAATTTGACCCTTGATCCGATTGGACGGATTTGGGAAGGCCAATTTGAGTAAAACACTTTATCAAAGCTTTTACTATGGTTTTTGTTTTAATATTCTTCAAAGGAATCGCCTCTGGGAATCTTGTTGCCGTACACATAATGGTCAACAAATATTGGTTGCCTGACTTGGTCTTAGGTAAGGGACCAACACAATCTACAATAATTCTGTTAAATGGTTCGTCAAATACAGGAATAGGTTGCAGATGAGCCTTAGGTATCTTCTGATTGGGTTTTCCTACCATTTGACAAGTATGACAAGATCTACAAAATTTACAAACATCACTTTTGATTTTTGGCCAATAAAAGTGAGTCAAGATCTTGTGATAAGTTTTATTTATCCCTAAATGACCAGCCAGAGAAGTTTCATCGGCCAAACTAAGTATTTCCTGTCTGTAAAATTTTGGAACTAGAATCTGATAGTTCATTGACCATTCGTCACTAGCAGGTACCTCGGGAGGTCTCCATTTTCTCATAAGAATTCCATTTTTAATGAAATAACAGACAGGTACTTCAGTAGCTTCAGTTTCACTAATGGCCCTCTGAAACAAACAGGAGATCTCAGGATCTTTTTCCTGTTCGACGACAAGTGATTGTCGTTTATCACCCTGATTAGATAAAAGAGAATGAGTATTTAAAAGAGGATCACTGTGATCAATATCTTTTGATTGATCCAAATTAGGAGTGAAAGTGACCTCATCAAAAGCCTGACCAATACATGTGTCAGCTAAAGGAATACTTTCCTTATCAAAATCATTCTGAAGAGCTTTCTTTGCCATAGCTCTAGTAACTGCACAAGCTGGGTATAAATCAGGGTATTCTTTTTCAATAGGACCCAGTTTCTGATCCAAAGAAGGCTTGTCAGTTACAAGTGGATTAACCACAACCTTGTCTCCAGCTAGGTTGTTGCCTAGTAACAAATGAATGCCCTGAACGGGTAAAGCAGACACTATACCGACTGTCACAGGTCCTGAAACCAAGTCTGATGACAAATTTACAGAATGGAGAGGAACATTAACAAAGCCGCACTTTACTCCCTGAATGAGAACACTCTCATTAGAACAGGACTTCTCAGAAAAAGGCAAAGTACCTGATAATAAAAGACTCTGAGAAGCTCCTGTATCCCTTAAAATTTTAATAGGGATAGGATTGGCCAAATCACCCAAGAGTGATATAGAACCCTTCGACATGAATGGTTCATAATTCTCCATAATAAAATCAGACTGGGATTTATTAGACCCAACAAATGTATTGCTTTCAATACATGACCGTGACCTTGACCTCTTAGAAATAAGAGCATTTGGGATAGGTCTATCTTGGTTCTGATGCCTATATTTCAGAAATGACGTGTCCTTTTTTCTTGCAATAGGTACACGTAGGAATAGACAAGGATTTTGAATCAAGTTTATCAGAAGCTTGATTTTTAGAAGTTGTGCCAGATTGAGTTTTAGAAGGAGTCGTATTAGGCTGAAATACCTTTCTACTAGTAGACTGCTGAGTGAAAGATTTGCTTACAACAGGAACTTTATGAGTTAAAGAATACTCATCAGCAGCAAGAGCAGCATTTTCCAATGTTTCAATCTTATCCTCTTCAAGATGATTCTTAATGTCATTAGGAACACAGTTTTTGAACTCTTCAAGTAACACAAGTAATAATGTTTGAGACTTTTATAATCATGTTCAACTTTCTCGACTAAGCACCATCTCTTAAATAACTGCTCTTTTTCTCTTGCAAATTCAACGTAAGTTTGTCCAGCTTCTTTTTTATAATTTCTGAAGTTTTGCCGATAAGACTCAGGGACTAACGTATAACCCCTTAAGAGGCACTCCTTAACCAAATCATAGTTAGAACTTTGTTGTACTGACAGGGATGCATAGATATCTCGGGCCTTACCAAAAAGTACACATTACAATAATTGAGTCCAATGCTCCCTTGGCCATTTCAAATTTTCAGCAACTTTTTCAAAATAAATAAAATATTTTTCTACTTCTTTTTCTCTAAAAGGTTGCACTAACCTGATATTTATTGTAATGTCAAAATTAAATTTGTATGTGAAGTGGAAATGAGCTTTTCACTTGCCAGCTCAATTTCTTTCATTTTAATTTGAAACTCCCTTTCATCCTTCTCTTTTTCAAATTGTAACTGTTTATCTTTCTCCCTCTCCCGTCTCTCTCCTCTTTCTCAAATTGTAATTTCATTTGTTTATCATTCTCTCTTTCCTGTCTCTCTCTCTCCTCTTTCTCAAATTGTAATTTCATTTGTTTATCATTCTCTCTCTCTCTCTCTCTCTCCTCTTTCTCAAATTGTAACTGCAAGTGCTTCTCTTCTAATTGCAACTGCATTTGTTCTTTTTCTTTCTGAAGCTCAAGCTTCCTTAACTCTAATTCCATCTTGTATTTCATTTTTAATTCCATTACTTTTATGTCAGAGTCTGATACCGACTTACTGACCGAAGGCAAAACACTTTTATCTCTACCAAATATTGAATCAAAATGTTTTTAATTTCTTGCTTCGTTAAGGAAGATTTTGCTTCAGAAAGATCATATTTTCAGGCAAGTTCAAGCAACTCATCTTTTTTCAAACTATCCAATTGCTCCTGAGTAGAACTAGAGAGAAAAGTCTCCACTTTTAATGACATTGTGAATGAAAGCCTGTTGTTTTCACTAAAATTTCAAACAAAATGTAAAATAGTACTTGGGATTGAAAAACTAGGGAATTTAAATTTCAAAAAACAATTTTCTGAAATATTTAGCCAAAATTCATATATCCCAAGACGAGAACCCCAATTTTCTTCTGTTACGTGTAGGCTCGTACAAATGTAACACAAAAAAGAGTGAAGCCAACAAGCTTTGTAAATTTAACAAAAATGATTTATTTCCCTAGAAAACAATGTAAATTATGAAATAGGACTTACGGTTTGTGAATATAATCTAAATATTAATTCTAGAATTGAAAAATATAAGTCCTATCACTAAACAGTTCTAATTGAATCCAGGTTCGAATCTCGATGACGTTCCAATATGGAGGCGATGACGTCAGATAAGGTCGTTGTACTGGTGGCAACAGATCCTCGATTGAATCACAGTTTATAATGTTTCTGTTTAGAATTCCAGAATAAATTTCCACTGAATATCTTTCTCCCAGAACTTTTATAAATATGAAGCACTTGTGTAGTTTTCTAGAGAATGAATTATTAAATTCCAAAGAATACATGAACTTCAAAACAAGCTGGCAACAACAATAATAACCTCTTGAGCCCTCAAGGTTTAAAATACAACTCAATAGATCTAGTAGAAAATGGCTGTTTTAAGCCTCGATTTTAGATCGCATGGTAGCTCACGTGACAGGCGACGTGGCCGCTAATTTGAACAGCGCAATAAATAAAAAAAATGCCATGTATCACGTATACAAGAACAGCCCTATCTAGGAATCAAATTCTCACACTGGAAATAAAAAAAAGAAAGGCTGTTACAATTCAGCTAACACGTGGGCCAAAAATGACTTTGGTAATAGCCAATTGTATTCACCCGATGTTTACAAGATCTATGAACCAAGATGAGCTAAATATAGTGCCTAAGCAACGGTTACATTCTACTCGGGTCAAGCCAATTTTCCGAAAAGAGACTCAAATCCAATGAAAATTATCAATACAATAAAATGTAATGAAACAAAATTACAATAAAAAGAATTTAAAACTAACACACAATTAATTAAATTACATATACATAACATAGGTATGGATCCATGTTGTTTGTAGCTGGCTACACATTATGTAATAGTATGGATCCATGTTATTTTTAGCTGGCTACACATTATGTAATAGTAGCTATGGATCCATGTTGTTTGTAGCTGGCTACACATTATGTAATGGTATGGATCCATGTTATTTGTAGCTGGCTACACATTGTATAATAGCAGATATGGATCCATGTTGTTTGTAGCTGGGTACATATTATGTAATCGTATGGACCTGTTATTTGTAGCTGGTTACACATTATGTAATAGTAGATATGGATCCATGTTGTTTGTAGCTGGCTACACATTATGTAATGGCAGATATGGATCCATGTTGTTTGTAGCTGGTTACACATTATGTAATGGCAGATATGGATCCATGTTGTTTGTAGCTGGCTACACATTATGTAATGGTATGGATCCATGTTGTTTGTAGCTGGTTACACATTATGTAATGATAGATATGGATCCATGTTGTTTGTAGCTGGCTACACATTATGTAATGGTAGATATGGATCCATATTGTTTGTAGCTGGTTACACATTATGTAATGATAGATATGGATCTATGTTATTTGTAGCTGGTTACACATTATGTAATGGTATGGATCCATGTTGTTTGTAGCTGGTTACACATTATGTAATGATAGACATGGATCCATGTTATTTGTAGCTGGCTACACATTATGTAATGGTATGGATCCATGTTATTTGTAGCTGGTTACACATTATGTAATGGTATGGATCCATGTTGTTTGTAGCTGGTTACACATTATGTAATGGTATGGATCCATATTGTTTGTAGCTGGTTACACATTATGTAATGATAGATATGCATCCATGTTATTTGTAGCTGGCTACACATTATGTAATGGTATGGATCCATGTTATTTGTAGCTGGCTACACATTATGTAATGGTAGATATGGATCTATGTTGTTTGCAGCTGGTTACACATTATGTAATGGTATGGATCTATGTTGTTTGTAGCTGGGTACACATTTGACACAGATTAATAATGAAAGTGCTCCCTTGTCATGTCCATATTCCTGTGTGAGAGACATGGACCCTGACAGCAGAACTAGAGAGAAGAATCCATGGTTCAGAGATGAGACATTATTGAAGGATCTTGAAAATTTCATACTTGGACCATGTCTCTAATGAGGAGGCGCTCATTAGAATCCAAGGTGCAACTAGACCATATGAATACCTGCTTACCACTGTAAAGAAATGTAAATTAAGATGCTATGGTCATGTCTCATGTTCATCTAGCCTGTCAAAGACAATCCTACGGGGCACTGTGATGGGAAAGAGATAACAAGGCAGACAAAGGAGATGAGAAAATAGCATCAAAGAGGGGACAGGAATGACTCTTTTTAAAGTTCCAAAGAGCTGTGGAGAGCAGGGCAAAATGGAGAGAGATAATCGCAAAGTCATCAGTGGCACCCCTATGACCTGTCAGGTTATGGAAGAAATGAAAATAAAAAAAAATACTGAATGCAGAACAAAAACAAGTGCTGTGTTTTACAAAACATAATATACCCATGAGATGAGCTGTTGATATATCAATTGGTATAACACCATAACCCCAAGCTGGGACCTGCCTGAAAGGCAAGAATGCTTAAAACAGAAAGGGAAGTCAATGATGTATTATATTCTAAAAAGGAGATCCCTCCAACCCCTCCCAAACCTATAACGACAGGAAAGTAGCACATTTTGTAACTCAATGTCCTCTTTCAAGGACATAATCTGAAAGCAGGAGTGGTATAGCATGAGAGGTAAGAATGTGATTATGTTATATTCCACAATGAATTTGATAAGACTACACTTAAAATCATCATTAAAAAGCGTCCTACTTCTGGATCCCATGGCCACAGTAGTATAGGGAGAAAATGAAGTATCATATCTTTTATTATTTCAACTATTAAATGAAATGAGAAAGGTGTTATGAAAATGTTACCCCAAAAATAACCAAAAGTTGCCCTTCTTCTTGACCCCATATATTTTGAGACATAACCAAGGGACAACAGCAGTATAGGTGAAAAGGGGGACTTAGGGATCATCTGATGTACCAAATTAATAGTGAATTAGATCAAAATTTCATTAAGACATGAAAGATGTGTAATCAAAACTGTAACTGAAAGATTACTACATGTCCTACAAATCAGACCCCAGGGACTTTGACCATATGGGTAAGAGATGTAAAATCTATAAGGTTTGTGCGTGATGTCATATTACATTTTAAGCACAATGTGAACTGGTTATACAAGAAATATAAGTGAAAAAAAAAAAAAACAACCAACCAAAACATTAACCAAAATGTGTCCTTATAATTCCTGACCTCATGGCCCCACCCAAAGACAGATATAGGGCTGAAAGAGGGAGAGTTTGTGATGACACTATATTTCAAATATTAAAAGAATCAGACAAGAGATTACAGGAACATAAATTATGGAAAAACTTGAACCAAAACTGTTAACTAAAATGAGTTCCAATAAAATTCTTAACCCAATTGCTGCACTCCTGAGCAGAACCTAGAAGTCATGATAATGAAAGAATGGTATAAGTGATGATATTATATTCCAAATGAGAAGTGAATTGGTGTAGGGATTATGGAAAAATAAGTGATAATTATTTCATAAACCAATGCATCCCATTTTTAATTCCTGATCCAATCTCCCCAGCCCCCAGGAGCTTGGTACAGAGGTAAGGGGACTTTGTGATGATAATATATTCCAAATATTATGTAAACTGGGTAAGAGGTTACTGAGATACAAGTGCTGGAAAACAATTCAAGTACAATGTGTCACAGTTATCATTCTTGACCCCTTGTTTTTGCCTACAGCAGATCCCAGGAGTGGTACAAAGTGAAGATGAGAACATGGTGATATTATATTCTAAATGTGAAAGTGAATCACGTAAGTTGTTACTTAGCTACAAGTGTTGGAAAAACCTTGAACCAAAACTTTCTACAGACTCACCCAGAAATGGAAAACCTAAATGCTAGATGTCTCCATCTCGAGGGAACAATAAAAATGGCATGAAATAATACAAAAATTTACTTTCCCTTTACCTTAAACAACCAACAGCCTCCAGCAGTGTTGATATGAACTTTTCTGTGTTCCTGAATATAGTACAAACAGCCATTGTTACTTGTTCATTATGAACCTGTGACTACAGGTTATCTACTAACAACATCCAGTTTTCTATCAGCCCCATGGTTGAACATTTAGCATAATGTTTGACTACAAGGTCACATCCAACTTGGGCTCCACATACTCTCACTATTTTCAGCAAGAAACCAGCTTATGTTCAAAATGAAACCAACTTATTTTCAAAATGAAAGAAATAGCACACTTAGCAAGCAACCAGAATCAAAATGATCATATGTGCAGGTTGTCTTTAACATCAGCCCCTCTACTAGCATATTAAATTTCAAAAACATATGATTACTCTTGTGTCTTAGCTGATGTTGGACTTTGAGCTTGAACTCAAGTGACATTCACAAAAAGTTTTAAGGATAAATATGGTTGTATACTTTTCCCCATAATATACAAACAAACTGCCAAAAAAGTTCAGAATGATCATTCATAATTAGACAAGATCAAACTAGTTACTGTGTAACTGTATTTTGACCTTTCATAATTAGAGAAGATCAAACTAGTTATTGTATAACTGTGTCTTGACCATCACTGCATTATGTGCATTAAACGGTCTTTACTGACCCTTTTGCCAAATGAAGAATATATGTCATCTATAAAATATATCTGATTTCAAGTTTTGCATATTTTGTAAGTTTTGATTAAAAAACTTCAGACTGCAACACTGATTGGCATTGTTAAATCAATGTCTTGCAGCAAAATGGGAAGCCTAAATTTTTTTAACAATTGCCACAAGGGACCATGCTCATGTGCTACAAGGTGAGGTTGTATCTAATTTTATGATCATGGCTTTGTTCAATAAAACAGATAAACAATGACTTGGCCACTTTAGAATCTTCTGCAATGATCCCCATATGACAAGATGTTAGTCTGCAGCAACAAAAAGAAAAGCTAAAAGGAAAGTAGCCCACCAAGCAAAAGGGCTGCAAATATGGTTTTATCCACCAAAGAGCAACCTGAATGTGTTTGTGTGTGTGATTTGGAATTTTAGCATAGCTTTAACAAAGTTTCAGTCATATTGCTACAATGTCTGCAGTGTGGCAGTTTATAGTGATGTCTAGCACCGGAGCATTATGCAGCATCATGTCCCACCCAGTTATATTATCCTGACACCAGGATGACCAGTCCCTAACACTAACCTCTTAATACTGAGTTCCTAGCAAGGAAGCTACTAGTACCATTTTTATAAGTCTCTGGTATGCCTTAATGGCTGGGGTTCAAACCTGCAACCTCCAGCATCTAAGGCAGGTGCTCTACCCACTTAGGCCACTAGAGCAGTCATCCTGAAAAAGGCCTGGAGAACTATGACTTGGCTGGGGTTCAAATTCAAACCCACAACCTCACTAAGATCTGACTTGAAGTTATGTCAAGTTCTGAATCAGTATTCTCATAGTTATTTAAAAATGTCAACTTGAACTAAATATAATAAATGTAAATGCAGTTTATTTTATAATAAGTCAATTCCTTAGTAATTCTGCACCACATTTTTGTTCTCTGTCTGTCCATGCTGAAAATGGAAGAAGTGAGCAAGCAGTTTAACTTAATCCATCATTTCATTCTAACAATTAAAATATTGGGATTTTTCACTGAACACAGTCTTGTACATGTCATTTGATGTTTCAGATCTAAAGACACAACGAAAAAGTTAAAAGCTCTTCTGTTCTCAATTTATAAGGACAACTTCAACCACAATACCTTTCTAGTTTAATTTTTTAATGTTTCCTTTAATTTTTATTTTTCTTAAGAAATTTTTTTAAACTGTCAATATTTTAGTTAGATAATGTGGACATAAACATCAGAACCATCTTGTCCATTTGTGATAAGGGGATATTTCCCTGGATTTTTATGCTAAAGATGAATGTCCAGATGTAAAATCAAGGAAACTTTTCATTCAAAGTACAGGTATCATCTGATCAATGCAATTAATGACATTGGAAAAACAGTTGAAAAATACTATATCTTGCCTGTGATTCGATGAGGATGCCTTAATGCTTATCTATGACCTCTTGATTGGAACACATTGCAAGGCAAGCAAATCAATAGGTACAATATTAGTGTCAAGTGCATCCTGAGTTAGCCAGCAACATACTCTATAATGTTCCCTACCTGAATATTATGCTTTTAAAACAAGAGTTCCTCAAAGTGACGGACACTCTACTGGCTGAAAAGAATTTCCAGAAATCTAAGAAAAGACCATTTCTTCTTTTTAACTGCTGAGTGCTGAAATCATCTGTTTTATTCTTGAGTGAACATTTTTTAAGACAGCTGCCATGGTGGCCATATTAGATGTACAATTTGCACCATTTTATTTAGAACCAACTAGACATCATAAAAAGTCTTTGGTGAAAACTCCACGTTGACATTCAGGTGAATTAGTGAAAACAAGATTTTCAAAAGTGACATCATGGTGGCCATACTGGATGACAGATTCACACCATTTTCATTTATTACCAACCAGACATCATAATAATTCTGTGAAAACCCCATTTCAATATGACTGTCTGCTTTAGGAGTGTAGTGATAACACTATTTTGAAGATGGCAGCCTTTCATGGATGTCCGACTGGAACCATTTTCATTCAGGACCAACCATACATCACATGAAGTCTTCTTGTGAAAACCCCAAGTCAATATGACCATCCATTAAGAAGAAGCTGTGATGACAAGATTTTCAGCCACTGTGGAGGCCATCCTGCATGTCAAACCAGTACCATTTTCAATTCAGACCAACTAGACCTTGGTATGAATTTATGTGTTAAGTTTTATTGTAATGTAGTTTAGAAGGTAATATCAATAATGAATGACAGATGAAGGCCATCTTCTAAGCTCTGCTGGTTTATGACCAGTACAGCTAAAAAAATAATACAAAACCTCTATGCTGACAAGAACATCATATTACACTAAAACATTACACATATCTGCAAATTCAAGCTAACCAATAACAAACAAATCTTATTCAAATGTACATACAAAATTAGGTGCACAATCCATGTCATTGCACATCACAATGAACAAAAAAGCCCAATATTAAACACAACTGAGTTCAAAGCAAAGCTCTCCAGGAAGGACTAAAAATAATAATTACGGACAATATTCTGCTGCAAAACATATGACAAAACTATAGAACTTTTAATAAGAAACATAGAAACCCAACAAGAAAAAGGATGTTAATAATTAGTATCATCAATGAGAAATAATGTTAAATTTAGCTGGTGCTGAAATTTAACATGGTGTAAACAGACATATAAAGTTGATAAAATATATTTCTCAATAAAAAAACAAATGACTCCCTTTTCTGTAAAGCCTGCATTTTCATTTAGCTAGAAAACATACTTTAATTTTAAGCTTTATGTTAAAGAAAAACAAAACTTTAAAACTAACCTTAATCTTGGGTGTGGACAGACCGATGGACCATGTATGCAAACAGATATGGTGTGGACAGACCGATGGACCATGTATGCAAACAGACAGATATGGTGTGGACAGACCGATGGACCATGTATGCAAACAGACAGATATGGTGTGGACAGACCGATGGACCATGTATGCAAACAGACAGATATGGTGTGGACAGACCGATGGACCATGTATGCAAACAGACAGATATGGTGTGGACAGACCGATGGACCATGTATGCAAACAGACAGATATGGTGTGGACAGACCGATGGACCATGTATGCAAACAGACAGATATGGTGTGGACAGACCAATGGACCATGTATGCAAACAGACAGATATGGTGGGGACAGACCGATGGACCATGTATGCAAAACAGACATACGGTGTGGACAGACCAATGGACCATGTACGCAAACTGACAGATATAGTGTTGACAGACCGATGGACCATGTATGCAAACAGACAGATATGCTGAATGACTGCAATTTTGAGCTTCCATCAAGAGATGTCAGTACATGACAAACCCATCTCTAGACACTTACCCTATTAATGACCCTCACCTCTGAACTAGGGACTGGATTAATGTAACACAAAGTGTGAACCTAGGTAAAAGTTTCAAGATATCTGTAGGGGTTACAAAATGACAGCCTGTATAAGGAGAATGGACAACGATTTGCATTATCCCTTGTTGTAACCTCAACCTTGATGTGAGGCATATGATTGTGAATATGTGAGACCCTCTCAAGTCAAGATAGATAAAAGGCAAAGTCTCATTAAAATATTTTCTTTGGTTTTAAAGCTATTCCCATAAATGGATTAGAAGTGACCTTTTTATATCTTTCACACCATGACCATGACCTTGAGGCAGGGTTGTGACTACTGTATGTGACACACTGTGTAGTCATGATATATAACTGGTCAAAGTTCAATTAAAATATCTTCAGTAGTTCAAAAGTGCTACTCCAGACAAGGGTATAAATCAGAATTATAATCACCCTTTCTGTGATATTCACCTTGAAGTGGGTGCAATTACTATATATATGCTCTACTGTCCATACTTGATATATATGACAAAACTTAACATATCTTCAGTGGTTTAAAAGTTATACTCCAGAAAAGGATACAAGTCAGACTTGTATCATCTCTTGCTGTGACCTTGACCTTCAGGCAGGGTCCATGGCCACGGTATGCAAGTCACTAAACATACATGACATATAACCGACTAAAATATCTAAAGTGGTCCAAATTTATACTTCAGACAAGGTTTAATGTCACAAAATCGCATCTTCCCTTGCTGTCACCTAACCTTGAGGCGAGGAGCATGGCTAACAGTGCCTAATTACAATACATAATCAGACAAAGTTTCATGACAATATCTCCAAAAATTGATACATAGTTATGGGTCACTCGATCAAATGTTAATGGTCTAATTGGCTAACCCAATAACCTATTATGCCCAACATAAGATGGGCAATTAAAAATTCAAGTATTGCCAAACATTTGAAGAAAGTACTCCCTCATTTCAAACATATGAAAAGAAGAAATTCACTTTTATTTCAAACATAACTGGTTCACCCCCACCTTTATCAACTCCTTCTTAATTCAGCTAATACTATTCTTGACAGATAAGACATTTTTCAACAAGTCTAATTATCAAGTTAGCGCCAGTGTTATAATGAGTGGATCTAAAGTGACTGAGTACTGTATCACAAACAACAATTATTTAAAAACAACACAAACAACAATTATTTAGAAACAGAACCAACAACAGTTTTTTAGAAACATATCCAACAAGTTATTTTGAAATTTACAGCAAAGGAACCAAACTTTATTTGAAAAGCATAGATTTCCTTTATGATCTTTACAGAATATGGTAAATGAATAAAAAACAATAATCACAAGATGAAGGGTGCAAAAAGTAATATCATTATAAAAGATTTAAAATACATATTATAGTTTGAAATTATATCATAACAGATTATATAAAAAATGAGCCTGAAAGAAATGTTTAATGAATTCAAAACACAAGGTAAATATTTGGCAAGAAATTCTTTTGTGAACTGTAGAATTAAATGAAATATATAGTAGATAATTTCAGAGATCAAATACTCACTTTTCCATGTTGAACTTTGATAAATTCCAGGCTGCAATTAAAAATTAAATTTAAAAACAGATCTCTGGCTGTATACCCTGTCAATATAAATGAATGAGATGCCATCATTTCACTACATGTTCATGATGCCACATGCTGTCTTGCAACCTAGACTTAGGTTAGATACTGATAAACCAGGGCACATCAATACAGTTTTGATTTAATCAATAACCAGTTGCAGAGGTAAAACCACTGTACCAAATAAAATACAATTTTAACAGATTGCTGTAAGTGCGGGGCATACAGTATTATTCAATAAGATTCATCGATGTAATGTCTAAAATGTGGGTTCATCCCCATTTTGTATATTTTGTGCATGTCACTGTGGATATAACTGGTGCACACTTCCCATTTGAGAACTCGGCTAATTTTAGGGGGCGTATCAGTTTAGGTGTTACAGGTTAGCAGTTAAAGACTTACCAGTCCTACTTCAGTCAGGCGTTGAGCAGGAAAATGTAATGATCAACTGATCATTTTATCTGTGCTGATATTTACAATGACTGAATTCAGTAGCAGAAAGAGCCCAAGATGTACATGTGGTCGTTATATGAGTACATCAAAAAGAACAAATTTAGCTTTCATTACTGTGCCCTAATAAATGCCCAACATTTTGGAAAATGTAATGCCCCTGAGGGCATTAATTAAGAAATATATGGTATATGACATTATGGTGGTGGACCTTGAAAGGCATTTTATATGTGGAGTAGTCACCACAGATGCAATTTAGAATTTTATCATTTTCATATGAACTCTGTAGTAATCAGAGTAGCCTTGCATACGGTTTTAAAAAGTGCCTACCCAGGATAGCATATGTGTTTACATGGCACAGCCTCTATGACCAAGCCAAGCAAAAACCTCATTTACATATTTAACTCTCTTATTTCTTCCAACAATGAACACTTGTAACCACAGTAGAACATAAATAATGAACAAAATTTTCTACAACTAAATTCGTTTCTTTCATGTAATGAAGAAATATGGATAAAGCTTGTACTATTGAAATGCAGAAACAGGATGTGAACATGGTATTTGAAAGTGTTGTGAATGAACACCAACATTATGGATAAAGCTTGTGCTATTGAAATGTAGAAACAGGATGTGAACATGGCATTTGAAAGTGTTGTGAATGAACACCAACATTAATATACTATTAACTGCTTGAAATAACAATAATAAAAAAGCATATATTCAATGTGTGCATCTACTTGGCATATAACATAGGGTAAATCACAATAATAATGATTATAGGACATTCTGGACCAATCAATTGTCTAATATCCTTTTACAAAAACGTACATAAAATATAAACCAACTCATCACATGCTTAAAGATAAGAAAATCATTAATGGTGATATGGCTGGATTGCAAAACGTTGTCTAAATGGCATAGTACTTCCTATGATGCATCCTATATATCCAGTTACATCACTCAGGAGTAATAGTTTACATATGAGCAAAGTCCAAAACTGAATGCAGGTCACTGGAGCATAAAATATAGGTCACAACTGCTTAGTTCTGACTGAAGTATGTAATACTTTTTCATGCTGCATCTACATACCAAGCTATACATTCTGCAGCCATAGTGTCTGAGAGACAAAGTTAAATACAATGTTTAATACAGGACACTGTAGTGGGAAATATGGTCACAATGACCTAATTTTGAATGAAGATTGTATTCTTCTTCAAGATGCATCTTTATTCCAAGTTAAATGGCTCTGCAAACAACAGTGCCAGAAAACCAAGCTAAATGCAAACCCTAACCTAGAGAAACCAATTTTTTAAGTAACACTACCTGATCATATCATAGCAAGTTCTACCACTGTCTTGCAAATCCGATACTCCCAGCTGCACTTTTTAGCTATGGGAGCTAAATGCTGTCTGGTCACAAATATGGCAATTAGTGTAGAGAGAGTGATCTCTCCTTGATACAGGAATTGGTGCCAAATCTAGTGTGTACCTCAGTTACTCCTGGAGCAGAACATGTGCTCTCCTAGAAGGACAGAACTGCAGGGAGACTGGCAGATGATATTTGTATAATCTGGTAAGTATTATCAGACAAGCATAATTTACTATAAAAACTTGTCTTTTCAAATACATTACAGGATCATAATACTTTAGAAGAATATGTAAGATGTGAAGGGAAATACATCCCTTACCCTTGAGAGACCATCTTCAGTTCCCTAAGGTATGTGAGGCAGCTTCTAGATTGAGAACCCAGCTGAAGCACTGATTGCATATGCCATGACAAAGCTTTAGGAGAAAGTAAAATTTCCTCTCCAACAAATCCAGCTGCAGCCATCATGCCATGTCCCTAATGAGCTGCCAAATTACCAGAGAATGTTTACTATTGTGTGGTTGTGATGTGTCCCATGAGGTCTAATTAAGCCTCCTGGGATAAAGGATCCCAGAGGTAGATGGTAGATAAAGTTGATTCCAACCACCATCCCAATGCTTATATAATGTCAGCTACACAGTTTTGCTTGAATACAACACTTGTAGAGACTGCCCTAACTCCATGAGCTGAATCAAGTTCATTGACTTTGGGTTAATTCTCTGCAGGCAGAAGAGCTAACCCATCTTATCCAGTACTATAGAGCCTGCAATGAGATATTGTCCTTTCCCCTTTTCAGGTAACAACTGAAGGGATCTCCCCCTTCACGCTAGTTCCATTCTTTCCAAGTACCACTTCAAAACTCTCACTAGGTCCTGTAGATGACTGAGTTGACGAGTCCAAACTAGAAAGAGGTTTCACCACAAAAGACTGATTGCTCAAAATCAGAGCCTGTTCTTGACAGTGAAAGCAGGGACTGTCATGAATGACCTGAACCCATCCAGTTGTAACTTCCAGTAATTCAGGTCAAAGAACAAAGTATGTATTATGCTGATTCAATCTGCCATAGCTAATACGAAGCAGGTCTTATATTGGAGGTGAACCAATGAAGTTCTTTATAGCAGTTTAAACGGTACCTTATTTAGTCAGGTTAGCAGCAATGATAGATTCCACTTGGGCCACAGAGCCAGCGCTTTAGGGCATGCAAAATGAAAATATGACAGAAAAGAGAGGTCTTTGTTTTATCCTATATCCTCTCTTCCATGATGATGCAGCATGTCAGATAATGTGGAATGGCAGCTTTTGTCATGATTGAAGCTGTTTCTGTTCAGAGAGCCAAAGTCGAAAGTTAATTATTTGGGGCACTGATGCCTTAAGTGGAAAAATGAGTTCATGCTCACAACATTGTGAAAAAATTCTCCAGTTACCCTCCTATACTTTCAAAGTGGAGGGCCTTCTTGCTCAAGCGATTATCTCCACCAGTCCTTGTGAGAACTGTTAGTTATTGAGGACTTCTTCATTAGAATCCAGATGTATAGGTTAACAGATCTAAATGGGGTGAAATGCCTGCCATCAAGGTTACTTATGCAAATGAGAAAATATCTGTATTTCATGGGGGTTTTCACTGCAAGATTTATCAAACTATTTATCCATGATTCATCCTACTTCATCATCCTTGGAAAACGATAAATTGTATGTGGATTTGTCACTGATGACACCATCTTAGAAAATCCCAAACAAGAATGCAGATGTCTGGGGATCTGGTTCCTTCTTGCCCTCTAATAAAATTCACCCAGTGGAGATGTTGGGGTAGAATGAGAACACCCTTTTCATGCAGCATCTCCTGCAATGAATCAAATGCTTTCACATAACTTTCATATCCAGGATACTGATATGCAATTGATGATACTGATTGGGGCACTCTCCACTGGCATCCTGGAATGATGGAAGGAGATGTTCACCCCAGCCTGCTGTACTTGCACCGATACAAACTTGTATCTTTGGAGGTTGAGAGATGGTTCTTCGTAAAAACTGTAGCCCCCATTGAAATGGTTTTAATGCATGTTCCTGTGGGAGACATACTCTAAGACATTCAGGAGGAATACTTGGACTGAAATGCAGTTCTTGCAAGAACTGAAGTCAACTTTGAAATGATTGGCACTTAGTCACTGTGGCACTATACTGACCACAGGCTGACACGAGTCCAATACTGTGCAGAGGCCATGTGACTGTGATGTGGAGACCCATGTTATAATGATGGGGATGGATATGGACTGCTGGATCCCTTGGCACCCATCACTTTAGGGGTAATAAAGGGTTGTATCAGATGCTGTAGTGACCTTACATGAT
Source organism: Megalonaias nervosa (assembly GCA_016617855.1). Taxonomy (NCBI): domain Eukaryota; kingdom Metazoa; phylum Mollusca; class Bivalvia; order Unionida; family Unionidae; genus Megalonaias; species Megalonaias nervosa. Next base: position 65,689 of record JAECUM010008038.1, on the reverse strand, counting down.
CCACATCTGATGCTAAAGTTCGATCTTGATGAAACAGAGCCATCATTTCCTTCTTCAGAGCCAGGTTCATAATACTTATTGGTAACTATGTTGTTCATGGTTCCAGTATCCAGGACTGAAACAATGCCATAGCCAGTACCAGAAATAAGTCATAATGTACAGTCCTGACAACATTCAGCATAGACTGGTGATGGCATTGGACCAAGATGGATCCATAAGGCCAGAGGCTGCTCGAAGTCTGTAATAGTTACTGGGCACAAAGGAACTATAAAGTAGAAAGCAACCTTTGTTGTATTATACAGGATGCCTCTACTAATTGGATATCTCTTCCCAGTGATTGTCTGTGTACAGATGTGGTGATGAAATACATGATATTAGATCATTGTAATCAGTCCCACTGTGTATGTCTGAAGGCTAGATAGGAATAGGTATTGACCACGAGTAATCAATATCTGATGGCATGGAGAAAAATTGGGGCAGAAATGGTCCACATCTCTCTGCTTTTATTCACATTGATTCTCAAGTATGGTGGAAATAAAGACGTATTGGATCTGCAGGAGTATTTTGCCCCAAAGATGAGTGCATATCAACTATGTGGCACCACAATGATCGAGTGAAATGGGTGCATTTTTTGTAGCAATATAATGGGTAGACTGATCTGTACAAGTGCCAGTGTTCTGATCACAGAACAGCATACAAGATACTGAACAGTTAAGCAGGCCCGTCATTCAACTGGATAGGTATTGGTATTGACCTCCTGCGATCAGATTTAACATTCATATTGTTAACAAAGCTATCTTTTCCTCAATTATCTTGTAAAGTTTCTTATACTGGAGAGGGTTATGGGAATTGTGATCCAAAAAACTGGTCCCAACCTGTACCATGCAAGACAGTAAGTGAGGTGCATAGTGATGAAGGCTCTGACATTCCCATGTGCTATGTCTTTGCCTACGCCTTGCCTTATAGAATGCTCTTCAAGTCAGCCACTAGACCTGACTATGGTAAAAGTTGAACACTAATCAGTCTTTCTTGATTATCATGTCGATATATGCTGGAACTCTGGACCAAGCTATTGATGGAGAAAGAGGAGAACAAAACAGTTCTCCAGTTCTTTATGCTGGGACAGGTTATGAGACATTTGATCCACATTTGGTCCTTACTTGCATGGTGTGACACAGCATCTGAGTTGACTTTATTTGATCCTAATCTCAATCATTTATAGCTAGTACAGATGACTGGCTGTCAAACCCATGTGGTATCAGGCCTATAGGTTCCACCAAAATTGGTTTTCAAGTTGCGGTGGTGAGGTTTCACACTCTCTGTCAAGGCGAAATGGAATCTCCTGAATTGCTAATTGGGTGGTAAGCCTTCTAGTTTGCAATACTTATTCAACAGGAAATTATTGACAGAGATTATATTACCATTGATGCTGATTGCATCATAGTCTTTGGAGAGCAATTCTGCACTTTCACTTGTGTTCAGCTCAAACTCCCAGTACTGAAGCCCAATGACTTTCAGTTCAAACAGTGTATACTGACATATATTTCCTGTGTGGCAACCTACATATGCCTGACATGTACTATGGCTGTCATTGACATATTTCCACTGTTTACGTTATTTGCACTTAGTCCTGCAAATGGTCAAAATTGTTAGTGAGAATTATAGCAGACAATATTAAAATGTTTCACAGCTGTGGCCAGCCATGCTTCCAGCTTTATGATCTTTCCAAAATAGTGGATGTTACTGGTCCACTAAACTATACTGAATAAAGTTACCTTGAGAAAGAACACACATGGCAGCCTATGCAGGTAAAGATATCAAATGATATTAAAAGATATTAGCAATGATTAATTTAGTACCGCTATTATGCAAGGCATTATGTCCTTCTCAATCTACTTTAGATTTTAAAACAGTTAATTTGTGTGGAGTAATGTTGTGCCAAAAATGGGTCTGGCATTGATGCCAAACATAATTCCCTCTTTAACCAAGCCAAGTTTCAAGTTGAAAGAATTAAATGGCCTGGACTGCTGTTGAGAAATCTGCCAATTATAAATGAATGGAGATACTGATACAACTAACTTTCCAAAATCAAAAATGGAATGAATAATATGTGGAAAATTATAATTTTTTTTAAGCTGAAACACAAGACTAAAATGGATTGATGATGATCTTAGTTGATCTATATTCTGAATTTTAAGCTAGACTATGATCATTCTTTAATGACTATATGACAGTTATGTAAATATATCCTAGTTATTTGCCTTACTTCAATTTTTTATATATAGATTGCATTGCTGTGTAGGATCACTTATATCACTGAAAAATGGTAACTCTTGAATGCATGGATGAAAGTAAATAAAACAGCAATGTACTTCTAGTTTTAATGTGATCTGGAGGAATGCAATTTGGTTAAAATGATAAATAAAACAAAATCTGCATCTAATATTTTTGGGAATAAACAGGATATAAATGATGCAAAGGATGATCTGCAACATAAATACCATACACTATAGTATAGTTCTCCCAGTAATCTCTAAGCGGCCCATGAATTGTGAAGTCTCCATTTACCTAGTTATTTTAAGTTGGATAAATAGGAAAAGAAGCACATGCAAAACAATAACACAAAAGCTACCTTAGTAGTTTATAATGGTTTACTGACATGGTCATCGAACAAGAGCTGGTCACTGCTGTGTGACATATGATGATCTTGCCAAATTTTGTCTCGACATTTTTGGTGTCTCTTGAGTGTTGGAACATCAAAAATGCAAAATTTCTTATCTGCATGCAAGTTTTGGGACACAAATTTTTTTAAATTTTTTAATGTCCTAAGACCTATTATCATTATGGTATACCAGTAAAGTCACTGAAGCATCTCTTTTATTATTAACTACAAAGTGGATGCTATGACTATAAATTATACATAAAAAACTTGCCTGTATGTATCCAATGAAAGTGGATTTATATAGCTACATGTGTGTGGCAACAAAGAGTTTTCTATTGCACAAGCATTACCTGCACAACACAATAATGCTATTATTCATATTACAAATGCTCCAAGATGAAAAGTTATACTTTAGTCTAGCAACCCATGGTAAATACAGAAGGGTGCCTATGTTCCTGAAAAAGTTGTAATTCTACAGCAAAAAGACTGGCTGTGAAAAAGAAAAGAGCATTTGTCTGAAATACATAGAATATACTTCCCTCCAAAATTCTTGAAGGTGATTTGTAAGAAGTCTCTCAACAGATAAGAGTATGCTACTTGGCACAAGCAGAAGTAGTAAATAAGGTATACACGGGATTTTGCACTAATCCCTATTTCAAGGAGAGATCACTGTCAGCCACATTTGTGGCCACACAGCATTTAGGTGGCACTCTACAATTTTATATGTTGTATAGGGTTAGAATTTTAAAGAAAAATAATTTCCCCAGGTTTCCTCACTAGTTATACTGGCTATTTAAAAAAGACCTTGTATATCTTAGGTATTGTTCAAAGAACCTTTAATTCCCTTTATTTTGGTGTATGATTGATGGGTGTAATATGGGTTATAGAGTGTACAGCTTGGCCTTACTCAAGATGTGCACCTTTCAAAAAAGTGCTAGCTCCACTTGGTCATTTTCACTTCCTGAACTTCAGAGGTAAATTGTAAAAAAAAGAGCCGATAACTTTTTTTACATTTTATATATTTGGTAATTCATTCATTGCACTTTCAGAAGCTGGTATTGTCTAATCTGGCAAAATTCATTTTCCCTATTTTAATAGGTGCTAAGGATGGCGTACTTTAGACAAATTCAGGTTGATTTTTGGAGCACAAGGGAGCAGTCATTTTAGTTAGCAGTGTGCTAAGATCATTTACAATTTCCAAAAGTACAATATCCAAAGAAATGTCAGCCACATTACATCAAAGTATCATAGAGGTATGCCAACATTCTCTCCACTGTGCATGTTTTAAATGCAAACAACTTCACCTTACATACGTCAGTCTTTCAAAAGTACATAATGACTGGTGAGAACTCCCTTAGCTTCCATAGCAAATTGCTGTAGTTGAGAGGGCTGGTTTTGCAAGGCAGTGGTAGTATTCTCTAAGTTATTATCATCGTATAACATTTTCAACAAAGAAACTGAGTGTAACTCAAAGGTAAGCCAAATCAATGAACCATGAAACAGAGGTCACACTTACATAATTTTCACTGATGGCTTTAGTATTAGTGATGAAATACTTACATACCAAGTCATGTGACTCTGTTAACAATAGTGTTCGAGACATTGACCTAAATACAAATTCTAATCAGTATTAATGCCTGACAGATGGATGGATGAATATAAACATCGTCAATCCATGCAATCCAGCCAAAAGTACTTTTCATACCTTAATTTTGCACTTGCACAAATTTTTTTACATCCTTATCACAATCTCACATCTTGAAAATAGAATGAGAACTGATATCATTTTTACTTACAGCAGAACCTTGCTTAGCTGAACTTGTATGTTGTAGGAGGTGAGAGTGAGGGTGGGGAAAGACAGATTAATGGAGATTGTTTGGATAATTGGGATTCAGATAACTTTTTTCATTTAACTTTCTGAAGATATGGTGTTTGTTCAAATGAAACTAAATACTGTGAAGTTACCATATTTTTAGGAGGAACAATATTTGTGAGGTACCAATTTTCATATTTCGTGCTTGTTACAAACCATGAATTTAATGACCCAATGAAAAATGATCCTACTGTGGAAACAAAATAATTATATGCCCAAACCACCAACATTAGTGCCGAAGAAACCTCATTTTGCAAAAAAAGATGAAAATATCAGAGCTGACAATATCCAGATACAAGAAGATAATCAAAACTCTACTGTAATATAGTTACTATCACAAATGACTTTAATGATAACCACACACTAACAGACTGCAATGAATTGACAATATCCAGATAATGGTGGATAATCCAAAGTGCACTGTAACATAGCTTTGATCTCAAATGACTTGCATCATAAACCACATACTAGCAGACTCTACTGAATTCACAATATCCAGATAATAGCGGATAATTAAAATTGAACTGCAATACAGTTATGATCTCAATGACTTGCATGATGAATCACATACTAATAGACTACAAAAAAAAAAAAGAGTTGGAGAGATGTTGCTGGAAATTGCAAACTTTGTTCTGGAATACAATACTGATTAATGCTCATTGACCCATCATATAAAAATAAATGCTAATATCACCATGTAGATGTTTGTCTCAGTGTTTCACAGTTTTTCTTTTTTATATTCGCAACAGCAAACTAATTATATACATTTTAAGTCCAAGCAATGGTGTTTTCTCATTAAATATTTATAACAGAGGTCAAGTAAAAAAAATAAACATAGCTATATAAAAAGTTCTATGGCAGAATTACTTTAAACAATGTGTTAAAAGAATACAAATGCCCCACTAAGTCTATTTTGCAATATATGAATTCCCTTACTTAAATGCGAACATTGTCCAAAGTGTGATATATAGACATACAAATAAACAGTTGTGGAGCATAAAAGCTGTAATACTGAATCTTAACACTGTGGTTGATGAGGATACCAACAAAATGAAAAAAGGAAAAATTATTCCCACAAAAAATTGATTATAAATGGGAATTAACTCTAACAAAATACTATATATATATATATATATATATATATATATATATATATATATATATATATATATACACACACACACACACACACACACACACACTCCCTTTACACTGCTAAGTGATTCCCCATATATAAGATGCTCTTCAGTTTAGGCTTAAGTGAAACATTGATGCAAATGCTAGCATTTGCAAGTAGGTTTTTCGAGAGCCTTACTTTAATGTGATCAGGCAAGTATTCTCAAGAAAACATAAATTACAATAAAAATGTCTTTTCCCCACTGAATACATTATCCAATCATTATCACATTAATATTAGAAGACCAGGTTGGTGGAGGAGGAAATGCATGAGCATGCAACCTCTATCATTGTGATCCTTTTTGGAGGATATTATGACTTTAGTCCCCATGTGAAGGATAAAACCACTCTCCTAATGAGAGTAAGTACAGGCAAGGGATAGGCTAGAAACTTAACACTCTCAGGCCTTATGCTAAAGGTGACTGACATTTTCTTACCCAAATAACATTTTTTTGGCAAATTAAGCTAAAGCTATAAACCTGATGCCTATGATGAAGTTGTGCTGCCACTAACAGGGTCTGGTGATTATTTGAGCAGCTACAAGTGGACTGAACATATTTAGTTTCCTTCTCTGCAGTGTTAGATCATGAATGAACCGCTCCGGTGGCCTAGTGGTTAGAGCATCGCCTCGGATCCCCGGCCAAGTCATACCAAAGACTTACAAAAATGGTACTAACAGCTGCCTCGCTTGGTGCTCAGCATTAACAGATTAGTGTTAGGACTGGTCGTCCTGGTGTCAGGATAATGTGACTGGATGGGACATCATGCTGCATGTCTGCAGCATGATGCCCCAGTGCTAGACATCACTATAAACTGCCACACTGCAGACATCGTAGCGATATGACTGAAAAATCGTTAAAGCTACGTTAAAAATCCAAATCACACACACAGATTATGAATGTAGAAGGCTAATGATTGGAGAGAAACAAGGAGTTCAAAAGTAAGTCTCTTAAAGATGGAATCTCGTTAGCAGAAATTTTCAAAATGAGTATCTGATCCCATTAGATGTTTGAGTACACAGCAGATCATCCACATGAGCCAAGGCCAAAGCTTAGGGTATTGTCTTGCCCCCCCCCACTTCATTGGAGAAAACTTAATTGTCATGCAACATGAATGCTTTCCATTTTAAGTAGCATCTGACAATACTGACTGTGTCTTGCCGAGTCTCCTCTCTTGAAAGATCCCTCAAAGAGAGAGAGAGAAAATTATCACTTTCCAATTATCTGCAGATGGTAACCTAATCTTGGCTATAACCTGGCTGAATCATTAGAACAAAGGAATGATCTGAATGGAACTGGACATAGTTCAGATCAACAGACAGGGCATGTCATTCACTCACCTTACCAAAGATACGTATCTTCCAAGACTGTAGTTTCAGTAATATTCTGGACAATGGTATCTAGACTGGGAATTTGAACCATGTCAAAACCCCAAAGAGGTTCCATCTGGGAATCAAGGTAAGTGACCAAGGCAGACTCAGCATGACTTGTGATAACAAGCAACCTCTGGTCATCAGCAGCAATGGATAGATGGGCCAGTCAGAAACTCAGACAGCAGCAAATAGTTAGGATGAGTAGTATGACTGATGGTTAAACCAGCACAGTTGGAACAGAACCCCATATACATTAACTTTTGGGCACTCTGAAATAATGGTAGCGAAAGTCCAAGGGATCTTGACTAGAGAGGGGCCAAAAAGACATCAACCACCATACTGGCCACCGAGGTAGGAATGCAAATTGAAGACACTGGTTTCGCATAATACTATGAAAATCTCTTTTGGCCTTTCACATGTTTGTGTAGAAATGTATACAAAGCCCCTCTGACCAACCAGAACAAACAGTATATGGATTAGATAACATCATACATTTGGTACTTGCAAGGTATGTATCATGCATGTCCTCTGTAACCATGACCCTTTTAAACTTAGTACATGTAGTAATCACTGAGTACCAAAAATGACATGGTGTAATCTATGTTGAGTAAAGCACCAAAGTATATTACATACATAAATAACAGCAGTGGTATTAAAATAAACAGTATTAATGCTATTATCAATGATAATGTGTGTGACTACGTGGTCAAAGGCAAAGTCCATGATGGAGAAAATGATATAGAAATATACCAGTGAAAAAAATATTAGTTAGCAATGATTTAAAAAATGTTATTAATATAGTATAATAACACCTTTGCATGCAGGCCTTCAAGAGGTATGTTCAAAGTATTGCAGTGAAAACTTAAACTATATGTGTAGATACCAAGCAGTGGCAAGTTGAAGTCATTATTCAGTATCTTGGAATAGTTACTTCTGGGAAGGCTGGATTCAAGAGGAAGTGGAAGTTAATTTCTAATGTTAATGTGATATGTAATGTACACTGTGGAGAAATGGCTTGCTTTAGCCAAAGGTTAAATTACAGTAAGGTGGATAATGAATAATCCCATGGAAATTTGCAAATATGATGCAGCTTGCATTTTTGTATGTTTTTCCTTTACAAGTAAAGATATGACTTTTCATGTAGATGTATTACAAAACGATCAACGTAAGTTTTGCTGGATTTGACAATGGAAAAAATAACTGCAAAGATATTTATGAAATAAATACATCATTTTAATATGTTCTAATTTGCATAGAATCTGTTCACGACTTTTGTCTACTTTTATCCAAGAAATCTTTGAGTTCTAAAGTTGGTTACACCAATGAACAATCAAATTTTGTCAGTCACTGTTATCTCAGAGCTACTTCTGGAATTTATTATATTTCTCCAATGATAAGCCCTATTAGGGGGAGAATCAAACAACTTTTTCTAAAATATGGGTGGGGATTTATTGGGTAAAGCCAAGACAAATAAAAATTTCTACAGGGTAATTATGAGAAAGACAGGCAAAGTTGAAGAGCTTGTTTAATGGTAATGCGAATTAGATAGTGATCCCAATAAGCTGAGAAATTTATTTAGAAGCAACTAATACTCAATTTTGAATGAATTACAACATACAAATTTTACACTGATGAAATACCGTAGTACTTGCATCTAAAGCAAACAGACAGAGACAAAAATTTGGGCCTGAAGTGAGAAAGTGGATCTGTTTCAGAGACTTCCTTTTTCACTAGGACTTGTTAAAGGCATAAGCTGAACTTGTCTTTGGGTATGGTATTATCATCAGAGAAATACATTATTTCCTGTCTCCCACTCTCTTCAAAACATCACAGATGAAGGAAGGTTCTTGGGGAAAAAAGTAATATTAATTAATTATTGATCTCTCATAATCACAACCAATCATTTAAAATAGCAATGTATATGATAATAGTTGAACAAAGACATTCCTAATGCCTAATTCATTCTTAATCACTCTCCCAATCACTGGTGAATGTTTGTGTCGGAAGTGTGTCTGTAAGTTGACTACTCTGCTGTCTGTAATGATCAAGCCACTTTTCAATCATCTCTTTTACAAGTGGTGGTCGCTTGCCAATGTTCTGTACAGCTACCAGCAGTCCTTCATCTGTCACACAGCAGTCCATCCATCGTCTCATTATTGTCTCCTCCTGTCCAATCTGAAGTAGTAAAAGGGATTATATTAAAATAATTGTTTATAACATTCCAGTTGTAAGGATCATATTTTTAAAATTATTTTTAAAAATAAAATAAAGCCACATTATTGGTTATTTGAATTTAAATGAATAAAAAATTTAGACTACACCCACTGCATTGGTCATATGTGAATTTTACAAAAAATGTCTCAGGTATGATGCTTTTCTAAATTTTCCACCCAATTCCTTCCATTTTTAACCAATCTACTCTGATCCTCATAATATTTAGCTCACATAAATTCATTTCACAAACATATTCCAATTATACCACAAAGTTTCAAGTTTACACCTCATCACAGTGCAGGAAGAGATTCATTATATTACAGACCAATGCATCTACTCAAATGCAATCCTAGATTCTGTGGTATAAAAATCCATTGCCCAGTGGCACAGGACAAGTTGTTCATGCTGCTGGCCAAGTGCATGTTCTTTTTGTCGTGTCTGACTGGGCAAGTAATTTCTTCCCCTTTGAACACTTCTTTAAAATGATTCAACAGCACACAGTTCATCAGAACTGCAAGTGCAATAATCAGTAAAATAACATGCAAAGTGCACAAGTACCTTTTATTTATTTAATCTCATCCCATGTCCACTATCAGTCCTTAACCCACTCAATACCCGCAGTGCTGGCTTACTGCTAATCCCCATTCAAGAGTAAATAGACAACCAATGTTATTCCTATAGAATGTTTTCTCACACCTTAATCATAACACTGCTGGCCCTGTAGTTTGTTACTGGTTGTTTAATCAGCTGGAGGAAAGCCAGCAGGATCACATGACATAACAATTTCAAATGATTTAATGGATTGGCAAGTAAAATTTGAAAGATCAAATCAAATTACAACCATCTATTTAACCTAAAACAATGCTGACAACACATTATGATAAAGCAAATACAAGGGTGTTAAATACCTGAAAAAGTCTTATTGGTTTGTGTTTAATCATTCTGCACTTCAAATAACATTTCACTGGGATTGAAGGGGATTGAAAAATGGTATCTGTGTAGTCTTAGCTCTATATTGGCTTTTGATATTGCACTGAAAGTCCATGACCTTCTGTCTCTAAAAATTGGCAATTCTGATAGGAAAATTTATGGTCTAGGAAGTGGGAATCCATTAGCTGGCACAAAATAATTAAAGTAAAATTAATAAAACTTCAATGTACAAAATTTTATCAAGGACAATTATTTCTATCTTTTTATCTCATTTACATTTCACCTAATCTTTTACATTTTTGTCATGTAAGAATTTCTTTATTTCTCTTCATGTAATTCTCTTTCTTGCCAAATGGGTTGGCAATGGGGGGTGGTGGTGTTTACAACCTGTTAGAGAAAATGTACAACTAAATTCAAAGTTTTAAAAATTGAGGTCCACAAGATTCACAGCAATGAATGTCCAAGAATGTCAGATTTTAACAAAGACTCTGACAAAAGTCTTATACTGTCACACAATCTTATATTATGGAGTCACAGGAGAGAACCATTGCTGGATTGATTCATTGCTACAATGCCAATGGCAACAGACCATTCTAGATCAACTGTTGGATCAGCAACCACTGCCATATAATTGGGCACTTTCCTGTAGACACTATTTCCTCATCCTACTTGATCTATGATGAAGAGAAATGACACTGCCAACAACCTACATGCAACTGTCTGCCACTTCAGTTACTGTACAGTGTATCAGCAAATCAAGAACTACAATAATCACCTGATTTAACATAAAGACCTCAATACATTGGTTAAATGGAGTCACACATATAATTTAATATCAAGAAATGAGCTATCATGTAAGACTCTAGACAAACATCAAAGCTGCCATTTAACCACACACCATGGAAGACCACTGATATTGTACTGCAACATCCATACCTTGGAGCAGTGTTGGCTGACAACCTGAAGTTCAAATTACAAATCAACATCATCATGAATAAAAAAGCTTCAAGTGTGGGGAATTCCTAAAATGCAATTTAAGGAATTGTTCATCCAAAGTAAATGAGAGGGCGTACTTCAACTTATAAGACAAAGCTGGAACCATCAATACAAAACAGAGATAACGTAGGTTGAACAAATTCAGAGGGCATCAGTTTGTTTTGTATTAAATAAGCCATATCACATGTACCATCCTGATAGTGTAAAAGACACAAAGAAGACAAAATGTTAGTTTACAAGGTAACAACTTCAAACTTGCTAAACCCAGACCTGCCAACCCTGATGAGACTGTCTCAGTAAGGCTGATGATTTTTTTCCGTAAGTTTGACCAGTTTTCAGTAAGGTGTAACAAAATATCATAAACTGCTATTGTAAAACTGGAAAACATCTTTAAAAGTTCAGTATTTGGAACATGCAGTGACATTAAACACTATATTCAATTGAAAAGTTCGTAAAATACATGTAGTCCTTATTCACCACTAGCACAGTTGCACATACTTCAGTTCCAAACCCTATACAGCTCAATGGCTTCTTGCTCTTTCTCAACTTGACATTTAAGTCTTGGATTTTTTTCTTCATTTCACATGACAATCATATCTCCCACCACGAGACATACTCAAATTGACATGTGATGTCTCTTCCAGCTTTTATTCACATGAATCTGAATATTCCTTTTTATTCTTCTGTGCTGATTATTAACACTTTTTAAGAGGCTTAATTTCCTTTTAGTCTCCAACATGCACTGCATGCTGTATGCCATTTTTAAAAATTCTATAATCAACAGTTTGATCATGCAGATGCTTCACGAGAAAAAATATGTGCAGTTTAAAGCATCTGAGGTACTACTGTAGAGTTAGTCTGGTTCCCTGACTAATTCAACTAATTCTAATATGAAACCAGGATCCAAATTAAATACAGATGAACCAATTATCAGGATTTTTTTGGCAACAATCATTTTTCCATAGTTTTTGGTTTTATTCTGTAAGTCCGTATTTTAAGGGTAATTTTCATAAGACTTACGGAAAAATCGTAAGGGTTGGCAGGTCTGTAAATCATCTGAGATTGAAACTCCCAACCACAAGGTAATCCTATCAAAATTTGAAACAGTCACAGTAATTACAACATTGCCATTTCTATTCTTTGTCATTCAGGTGTTCTTGAAGTGCATGGTATAGGACTTTGGTATCAAGACAATAAAGCATTTACATATCAACCAAGGTATCTAAATTTCGTTTAATTAGACTGGCCCAATGTTTATGCAATTTTCGTTTTAAACAAATCACTTTCCAGAGAAATTGTCTGAGATTGTCCCTGCATTTAAATGAACAATCATGTAATAAAGAATTGCTTTCTTTTTTACTGAGTCTGTCTTCAGCACTAAAGGAATGTTTATTTGAATTTTAGTCTGAATCCTCCAAAATGTACTCAGGATCTCTAACATGTCATCTAATTAAAATGGATGAATGAGTTAACAGTGTTTTCAATGTTGCTTGGTGGGGATGGGTGTCAATAAATACCAAAGTAGACCAAAATATATGAATGGATTTAGCAGCTGTATGACAAATATATAAATTTTATCCAAATAAATTCAATGCAGTCATCTTCCTTAAACAAACTACCTCCAATATCCAGCTAGGTACTACTTTTATGTTTTTCATATTATCTGAATATTTTACCCCCATTTTTTTACACCTTTCTTTTACACCCAAATTTGTGCATTCCCACTATTGTCTGGTTAAAAGAAGCTGAACAGTAAATAAATTGAATACTTTACCTCTGATTCCTTGATAAAATGTATTGGAAGAAATGATCCCTCATGGTCCACCAGGGGCAGATAAGTGATCTGATCTTCTCCATTATTGTCAATATTGGCTCCAGCCCCAACAGGAATATCTGTTACCATTTCCATGGGAACCAGAGATGAGAAATGACCCCTAGTATAGCCCAGAGAAATGGGAGTCTTGTAACAAAAGCTTCTTTCCCAGAGAAAGGGAAGATAAACTCCTGGAAAACAATGATAGGTGATAATGGAGCCATTTGGAAAACATATAAGGAGATTATGCTGATTTCTCTTTAGAGGTGTCTAATGATATCAAAGCTATTATTAAAATTGAATCGTTTTGAAATCAGACAGGTTTACCCATAATTATATACATCATAAGTCTAAAAATGACCTGTCTGTAACTTTACAATCTGGCCATGATCTGTCATGACAACAATGATAGCTGGTTTAACACATAATTTTGTAATACACTTTATAACTATTGCTAGCACCACCATCCCATTCCATACCAACCAGATGATGCAAGATCACAAATGAATTCCAGGGACAAATCTTAATTATTGGTTAATACATCTTCCCTTTCAATAAGAATTATCACCAAATCCATTTTCTTAATTTATTTATCAACAGTTCATTACAATTCAAAACTTGTGGGCATGGCACTAATATTTATTTAGCTAATTGAATTTCCCATCTAAAAGGGACATTAAGTACTTTAGAGACGGATTTGATTAGCCCATACCACTGAAAAGGTTGCTTCCTTTCCCTAGATAATTCATGATCATAAGCAATTTCCCATACTCAGAGCATCTTGAAAGTTCACAATTTTTGGCAATATAACACTACCTTCCTCAGCGACTGATGTTGATCATGTGACTTATAATGGTCACGTGATACAAGAAGACTATGCGGTTCAGATATGTAGATGATAACCTTGACTGAACTACACGAGTACCATGTTCAGGAGTTCTCTGATCATCTCAGCTCCATTGACCCACATATTCAGTTCATTTCAGAACAAGAAGTTAATGGCATACTACTATTCTTGGACACATGCATGCACATAATTGATGATGTATCAACCAAAGTCACTGTGGATAGAAAACCAACCCAAACTGACCAGTAGCTCAACTTTTTTTCCAATCACTATCTGGAACACAAGAGGTCAGTAGCAAGAACTTTAATGCTAACTCCCTAGTCACAAATGAAACAGACTGACTGGAGGAAATAGAACATGTGAAATCAGAACTAAGGGTAAATGGCTATCCTGAGTGGATTTTCAAAATTTCCTGGAAAGAGGAAAAGCATCAAACAAAACCAGTAGTGGTCCAAACATATCCAGCATCAGTATGCCATATATCCATGGTACATCAGAAGTTCTAGCTATAGTATTCAGACAACATGGGATTAACATTATCACAAACCATACAGTTTTTTAAGACAACAACTTACCAATGTGAAGGACAAAACAGAAAATTTGAAAAAATGTGGTGTGATTTATCATATATATCAAATGTAGTGATTGTGAGAATGACTACATCAGTGAAACAGGCAGTGTTAGAAACAATGATTATGGAACACATCAGTAGAGAATCATCTGTCATACATGAACATTGCATCAATATGGGCCACTCCATCATTCCCAATCAGCTGAAGGTCATCACATCTGAGGACAACACATGGAAAAGGAAAGGTGAAGGAGGTGACTGAAATATGATAGAGAAGGCCAACACTAAACAGGGATGAGGGGATTGAATTACCACCAATTAACACCAGTCTCTTCATATCAAATGACCATTATAAGTCATGTGGTCAACATTAGTCGCTGATGAAGGCAGTGTGATACTGCTGAAAAGTTCAAACTCTTAAGATATTTATGCTCTGAGTATGGGTAACCACTACTGACAATGATTAGCCCATAGTTTATTTTAGACTGTGCCCTTGCACCAATGAGCCTTATTTTTCATGTTTGGTTCATAAATTTCCCTCTATGCTGCCTGTATGGAGCATAAAAAGGGCCCAAGAAAATAAACATAAAAGATCATTATGGTTGATTGACTGACTGACTGAATCAAGCACATGCCATGCTCGTGGAACAGAATGCATGCACTGACAAGTAGTATGAGACTGTCAATTTCACTGGCTGACAGTAATGTCTTAATGATTCTGATTAGCTTGGCTATGAACTGAGAGCACATGGCCAATGATCATTCGTAGAAACTCTAAGAGAAAATGAAATCGTCATGAAGTACACTGCTGCATTTACTTCCAAAGACCAATGCTGCATTTATTTTCAAAGCAGCAAATGGGAAGGTAACAATATAGACACAAATTTCAATAAATATTCTAGAGGGAAATGGCTACTCTAGCACGAGGCATTCATACGACAGAATGGAAGGCACAAAATAGGTCAGGCTGGCTCTTGGGTTAGGGATTTATTACTTACGTGATAAATATTAACTTTTCCAGCATTATGTACTTTTAAATAGTCATTGCTGAATCAGACAAGATCACAGTTTGCCACAATTTCCTTAATACAAAACTAACCAAGTCCTGAACAGCATATTAGGCTCTAAACATAACCTAAATTTGTATTCTGCTATGAACCATAATGTGGTGCAGACTTAAATTTTTTTAGCAAATGTGGTTACTTTGTGCATCTTCAAGTTTCTATCTGTTATCTATTTACAAATGGTAGTAAACATACAGATATAAAGAGAACAAGAATCCCATGAGGGGACTAATGTTCTACTAGTGGAAAAGAATTTCTAGGACTCCAAGAAGAGTCTGTTTCTTCTATCTTTATATTCTTTTTAACTAATTATTGAAACCATCTCTGCTATATCAACATACCAAATTTAATAACAAAAGTATTTTCTTACGTGCTAAGGTTAGTATGTTCACAAGATACCTTAAGTGCAGTACACAAGTCTAGAAGCCCTTGAACTTGATATCACAGATTGAAGGTTACTGAAGACATACCCTCATGCTAAATCTGCTTAAATGTATAATTCATTATACTGGTGCTCTAATGATCAGCAGTGTCATTTAGGACCAACTTCATATCATAAGAAGTCTTTCAGTAAAAAAAAACATGTCAGTATGACCATCTGTTCAAGTAGTGATAACAAGATTTTGAATATGGCCAATATCTTGGAGGTCAGATGAGAAAACCATTTTTATTTAGTATCAACTAGACTTCAGTCAGATAGGAACCATTTTCATTTAGTATCAATGAGACTTCATAGTCTTTAACTGAAAATCCCATGCTTATATGACCATCTGTTCAGAGAGACTGGTAATAATGAGATTTTTAAAACCAGTATAGTGGCTATGTTGGATTGTCATCTGTGGGTGCTTTGGTATTGGTCTTATCTCCAATGAAATTGATGAAGGGCTCGTCATCCTCCGTACCATCCATATCACTGGAAATACCACATTTCTTACATGATTTGACCGCCATGTCATTCTTCCCATGCATTACACAACCACTGAGATACTAACTCAATCCCTGGATGCTTCACTTTTCCTGCCTTTGTAAATTTTTGAGCCCATATACAATCCACTTATGCGCTTGTCTACACATATTTGCCTTGAATGGCTTGTTTAGGCAAACCTCCAATGGTTGCAGTACTGACTTGGTGCTGCCAGGTAACACAGCTTGGTATATTTGATACATGAAATGTTCCTGAAACATGTCCCACACAAGCAATGCCTTATGTTTCAACAATGTACCTGGTCTTGTGTTCCATACTTTTCAATCCAAACCAAACAAACCCATCCCTTAGGGTTAACGGTTACATCAACTTCACTTGGCATAATTACTTTTTTCATAGTGCATTTAAACAAAAGCGACGTCACACTGACATGAGCTGAACAATACTGTTATCTTAATAATTATTGGTGCTGTTAATAGACAGTAATTATTAAAGTGACAAAACCTTATATCTATGGAATGTACAGTAATGATAATCAGGTTACTGACTTCTTTGTATGGATTGAAGTTACTGTGGGTACTTTACTGGCATGTTGGAACAAATGTCAATATGTTTAATTTAGAAATCAACATATATCTGAGATTTCCATCTGTAAACCCTGATATGTGTCCACTTGTCAGTGGCATACTTAACAATTTCCATACTAATATGCTGGCCAATGGCTCTATAAGACAGGTGGCCATCCCAGAGGGGTAATTTTGAACATGAACTCATCAGTACCAAGAGATTCTTGTTACAAAGAGTGTTTGGCCAGTGGTCAGAGGAACAATAAAGGGGAGGGGCAATGTAAAAATATCTGTTAAAGTGGAGAAGTAATGACAAAACATTCAAGCTCTCCACCATGGTTAACATATTAGAAGTCAGATCAGCACCATTTCCATTTAGGACAAAATAGACATCTTAAGAAATCTTTTACTGAAAATCCCATGTCAAAATGACCATCTGTTCATGAAGTATAGTGATAACAAGATTTTATGGCAACCATTGTGTCCATACTGGATTTCTGACCAAATGGATCCTGATATAAACGCATGTGTACATTTTCATTGCAATCTTCCCAGCAGTTTAGTAAGAGTTCAGCAACAACAACAAATTTGTGCTAACTGACAACTGATGGAAGACCATCAGGTAGCAAGCTCTTCTGGTCCATGTCCATTACACCTATAGAAATTTACACATTTTGATGCCACAATACGTATCATTTCCCTACAGTGATATAGTGTTACATACTATTATATACTCTCAGATATTTTTAAAAAATCCATTGGACTAAAATGGGAATAAGTTTCTTGTTCAGAACAGGACATTCATGTTGGTTATGTTGCTGGAATTATCCATTTTACTGTGACATATCAGGGAAGATGGTAAAACTCTGTTTGTGACAGTAAAACACCCATTTGTTGTCTGATAATTTTGAACTGAAAATCTGTGTACAATATCAAAATACAGATATTCGCTGGAAAACAAGGTCTTGCCTGCAAATGAGTTACAATGAACCAGCTTGTGTATCTTTAATACAAAATCTTTATGCAAAATCTTAACATAGTAATGCCAACAATGCAACCACTGCCACTGGAAAATTATTCCTGAGGCTCATTATCTAAACTTTCATCCATTTACTGTGTAATACTTGCAAAGCCATTAACAGAAAAGCTTAAACATTGTTAATGAGGCTAGAAAAATGAGATACCTATATCTCACTATGCTTATAAAGCTGAGACAATGGTACCTTCAAATCGGACATAACCAATATTTTCTCCACGGAAACTCTTGATGACCTTGACTCCATATACTATGATGGGTCTCCTGAGGATGTGAGCCAGGGCAAAGATATGTAACTGATCCAAGGAGGACCCTGAAAAGTGAGATTTATATATATATATATATATATATAGACACGCAAACACACACACAGAGTCAATGAAACTTCTCAAAAGTGAAAACCCTTGGGACCTACCCAAAATTTTAGTTTATGGTTTACTGTTGTTTACACAGATGTGGAAAAAATGTCTTTTTTCTAAGCACTTAGGTGATATGAGAAAGTGAGAAAGTATATATTATAAAGCCCAAGATTTAAATGTTTTTGGTCCTAGCTTGCTTAAACCATTGCCACACAAGATAATTAATTTGTCAAATTTGCAGGCATTGCTGAAACTATGCTTGTCTGCTTCACTGTTGCTTTCAAATTCATTCTTGTAGAATTCTAATTTCTTTAGAACAGTATATACTACTATGCTGAACTTTACTCCTAGCTTGACAGTTTTAGCAAAGTTTTATACATGTGGATCAGACTAATTTCATCCTGTAAAAATAGCTGAATCCTATAATGCTTACCTGACATTTTTACGTAAGTGAAGACAAACGATAGTCACAGCTACTTAAATACCTGTACATAAGGATTTTTCTCCACTGAAATCATGATTCTAACTTTTTAATACAATGTTCTTGGTCTCTGTCTGCAGATCATCAAGCCTGTTAATAAAGCCCTGATATTTAATTAAAATGTAGTTAGGAATGGTGTAACTAATTTTAATTATGCAATACTTACCTATCACTATTGTGCAGCTTTAACTTTTTCATGTCGAAAAATCTCATCCGTTCATTGTGAATACATTTTCCCACAAAGTGGAAAATTGTCAGTAAGACAAATTCCACTCATGCACCTCCCCTAACAATGCAGAGAACAGTCATCTTTATTGCAAATAACATTATACCAGGACATCAGAATGGGGGGGAGGAGGTCATTTGGCAATAGCAACAGGTAAGTACTGCACAAATAAAATTTAGTTTTATCCCATCCCCAAACTACATTTTAATAGCAGCAATATCATACCCATCACTAATGTAATCTCCTTCACAATTTGTTGGTGACCCTCTGGGATACATGTGCTGCAACTACAGGTTCCAGTAAAAAAATGCTAGCAAGTGGAGGTAAGATGAGGAAAAGGTAGCAAGGAATTGCCCAAATGCTACCTTGATGATGTCCTCCAAGGAAGAATGATGAAGAAAGTCCCATCAAGCAGTGACGGTTCGAACCTCATGGGTTTTTAGTTTCATAAGAGGTTTCTATTAGTAAGGGACTGATAAGCTCTTAAGATTTGAGTGACAATCCACCATGAGACAGTTAACACCAAAGTATCAATGGAGCCCTTAAGAGGATGGAAAAAACATTTCATACCTTTCCATTTCTTTCTTGAGGCATTTACAGATATAAATGCAGTGCCATAACTGGGCATGAAATCCTATCTTGGTCATCTCCAGTACAGATCTGACAGAGGCTAGGTGATGGAGCTACCTAATGTAAGTGAATTTTGGCTAAAAATTCAGAGTTGAAAAAGAAGAGAAACAGATTAATAAATGCCATTAAACCAAAGACAGCCAGTATGAAGAAACAATGCATGTCGTTCACTGTGTCTTCTCACGGATGCCAAGTAAAAACACAGTCTTGAGTGCAAAGTTCTGGGTTTTGGTCAAGGACCATAAAAGACAACAGAGTTTCCATCTGGGTGTAAGGGAGCAGGAGACAGATCTCTGCACCTCAAAATCACAATGAGATCAACAAGGTACAAATCTGAACTGATTGCTGAGCCCTGAGAAAATGTGTGTTGGAAATGGCAGGTCTATAACCCTTGATAGTTCATACTGAACATTTTTTGTTCTCAAAAAGGAACAAAAGCAAATCAGCAATGGAAGTTACTGAGAGACAGCTAGAATAAATGTTTTCTACTGCATCAATTTTATTCTCCCCTTAGCATCACAGGCCTTGGATGTCAAAGCTCTTCCTGGCCTGAATGATGCAACTGGCAACACCACATGAAAACTTGATCTGGCAGATAGAATGCCTG
Source organism: Megalonaias nervosa (assembly GCA_016617855.1). NCBI lineage: Eukaryota > Metazoa > Mollusca > Bivalvia > Unionida > Unionidae > Megalonaias > Megalonaias nervosa. The sequence continues at coordinate 45,341 of JAECUM010008038.1, read as the reverse complement.
AGATGGACAAGCATGATGGTGGAGAATGTGTGGGTTGTTGTGTAAGAGATAGAGTCCTTCTGTTGCAACAGAACATCCCTCCTTTTAGGCAGAGACCTGGGTTGACCTATCAACAGGTCTTGAAGATCAATGGGGCCACAGTGGGGCTATAAGAATGAAATGAGTAGTGAAAGTTCTGACTTTGTGTAGAACTTGAGATAGCAGTCAGAATGGTGGGATTGCATACACGAACAGATGATCCCACTGGAAGCTGAATATTTCTACTGCCCAGGCTCCCTGGCCCATGACTGGAGAGACATGAAAGGGAAGTCTGTTGTTGAGCCTGGTCACAAACAAGTCCACCAGATGCTTTCCCCATAGTGAGAAAAGGGATTCTGCTATGGAGCTGTGAAGAGTCCATTCAGTTAGGACTGTTTTTCCTGACCTGGGCAGACTGTCTTCTAAAACATTCCTCTTCCCCAGAATGTGGCAAATGCATGATAGAGGTGATATTTTCCAAGGTGGCCCAGCAGAGGAGGTTCCAGACTTCCATACAAAGAGAAGGAGCATGTGTGCTTCCTTGATGTTGGAAATATACTATGACAGATGTGTTGCTGGAGGAGACAATGACATTACTCTATCAATGCACCCTTGCAACAAAAGAAATATGGCTTTCATTTCTAAGATGTTGATGTGAATGGATGATTTGTCCCAAGTTCAATGACCCTGGAGAATTATGCCCTCCAGCTCTAAATGAGTACCTTAACCAGAATCTGACACATTGGTGAACAGATATGAGTGCTGGTTGAGTGCAAGTATAGGGACTCCAGTCAAGAATCTGTCCCAATTCATCCACCTGAACAAATGGTGATGAAAGACTGGTCCTAGAGGAATCAGAGCTCATAAAAAATCTCAGGGAAGTTTCCACCTTGAGAGAAGGAGAAGGGCACATATGGAGATGTCCTAAGGGAACCAAATCAGTAACAGCATTCAAGGTTCCCAATAGGGATAGATAAAGGCTAGAAGATGATTCTTTTACACATACAGCATCTAGAAGTGCTAGGATCTGAGCTATCCATTCCAGTGGAACCTGGACTAAGTTCTTGTTCATGAGGAAGTTCATTCCCATGTAAATGAAGTCTTGAGATGGAATGAGTTCTGACTTCTCAAGGATACGTAAAAGACCTAACTGAGTTACTGTGGACCGAAAAAAGAACTGATCCTGACAAAATACTGAACCTAAACATTGTGCATCAGCCAGTCACTGAAATACTGGAGAATTGGGGTTCCTAGTAATTGGAGGTAGGATGCTAAAATTCCCACATCCTGGGTGGAGACCTGGGGTACAGAGGGTGATTCTGAACAGCAGAGCTTAGAATTGAAAAACTCCCCTCCCACTTCCTTGGGAAGTAAGGCAGCCTAGAGAACTTCCTCCTTGAGGCTCTTTAGTGACTTCCATGCCAAGGACCCAACTGACAAAGGGTAAGTTTCATTTGAGCTTGAGCATTGGACTGTGGCAGCATTTGTTTGAAGAATTTAGCAGGTGGCCTTTAGGTGTGGATCACATTAGTATGTTTCATGGTCAGCTGTGATGGGCCAGGAGCAGTTGTGAAGGATTCAAGTTGATAATCCTTCAAATATTGTGTAGCTATGGTGGGGATGAGACCTCTGAAAAGGACTTGTCTTCCAATGAAGCAGCCTTTAAAAAATTTTAACTATGGCTAAGAAAACCTTTGATTAGTCCAGAGCAACATCACAGTGGACACGTGAAAGTTCCACTAATAAAACAGTTAATACAGAAACTGAATGCAAAGCTGTCTTCACTTCAGCCTCAGCAGCAGAGGGAGTGAACAGACCATTTTTGTTCGAGACCTTATTTATGAAAAAAAAGCCTTCCTACGAAAAGGAAATCTTAAGGTCAATAACGTTAAACCACAACCTCTAACTGACCATGAGATTTCTCTAATTGGGTTAGCTTATCTCGTTACTTTATCTCTGACTCTTTGTTTTTTTTTATGGTGTGTTTCGTTTACGCACTGGTCACTCAACGCTGGTCGTTCACCCCCTCTGCTGCTGTAATTAACCAAAGATTTTATCCAGACCTATACGATATCTAGATCTTGGGTCATGTAAATTTACTGTTATAAATCTGAACGGAATAGCTTGTGCTTTTGAAAAGAAGTTTTTAAATTTAACCATGTCCATGGCCCCTGAACACCAAGTATAATAAATATTTTGTAAAGTATAATTATCTACTCCATTAAACACAATTAAGATATTGCAATTATCTCTGATCACTTTAGGAATTTGCGTGTATTTCTGAGTTAAATAAATCACGTCTGTATTTTTGTGACGGCCTCGCGAAAATATCCGAGCTGGATTGGATTGTTTGTCCAGCATTACATCATCGTATACTACGAGATTATTGATACATCCATCAAGATCATCTATGGATGGAGCTTCATCGATATCAGTAATAAAATCAATAGCATCATTATCAGGACACGTCAGCGACTTTGCATTTTCATTAAAATCTTTAAGTACTTCGTAACATCGTTGATCATCTACAGATGGTGCTACTAAATATAATTTATCCCACTTGAGCCATCGCATTATCAGATTAAGTAATAATTGCGTTTTACCAGACCCAGATGGACCAAGTATAATTGCTCTGATAGAATTTGGTAGCGCTGGATGATGCTTGACTGGCTCTTGTTTTCGTGTCGCTGAGAAGTCAATTATATCCATATAATAGTAATATGGATTTATATTGTGTTCGATGTAGAGCACCCACTCATACCAGTGGATTAACGACAATAATAACAAAAAATAACAGGCGCGCACTTACAGGCAAGTGTGTGAAATGTGGTACAAAAAAATACAAATTTATTTCATTAAAGACAGGTGGAGATATCGCTGCTTCGTTAGGTAAATTACCAGGAGCTCCATGGGCAAAGTATCCTGGTGAAAAACATTTACCTGGATATAATTATTGTGGTCCTGGAACTCGTCTCGATATCCGACTCGATAACCAAGACCAACCAAAACCTGGAGAGTATCCAATAAACGCAATTGATCAATTGTGTCACATTCATGATGTCGCGTATAAAAGTAAAGATTTACAACAACGACACCTCGCCAATATAAAATTAATTCATGCCATAAATAATGTAAAAGATAAATCACTTCGAGAAAAATTAGCTGCTTTTCTGATAAAAGCTGGTATGAAAGGTAAAATAATGTTAGGGGCTGGTAACTGATCAACTGATTATTATCATAATAATGGAATCTGTTTATTATAGCCCAAGAGGATATTGGAGAGGTAAAGCAGCGATTAGTAAACTTGCTGAAGCAGCAAAAGTCTCACGTGGTGTTGCTGCAGCATGGTTAGCACGACAGGCAATATGGCAAATCTATCTAAGTCCACCTAAAAAAATTCAGTATGCACATTTTGATGTCAGTACCCCTAATGAAGTTCATCAAGCAGATATTTTGTTTTTACCACACGATACCATTAAAATTGGCAGACGTCAAAACACATACAGATACGCGTTAACCGTCGTTGACGTTGCGAGTAGATATAAAGAAGCAGAACCATTATCAACAAAGACAGCAACTGAAGCTGCATCTGCGTTTGAACGCATTTATCAACGTGGTGGTCTATGATGGCCACAACTGCTACAGGTTGATCCTGGCAAAGAATTTCTTGGTGCAGTATCATCATTGATGAAGCAACATAACGTTAAAATCAGACGAGGACACATGGAAATTCATCGTGATCAGGCAATCGTTGAACGATTTAATCAAACACTTGCTGAGTGGTTATTTGGATACCAATACACAAAGGAAATATCCGCTGACTTCAAGTCCACGGAGAGATCTCGTGAATGGGTTGCAAGGTTACCAAGTGTGATAGCTGCGTTAAACAACGAAATGACTCGTGCAACTTTTATTGAACCTTCTAATGTGATCACAAAAAAATATATACCAATACAACGTAAATCTTCCTCTCAACCAGTACCAGGTAATGTTAACGTAAGATATTTATATGAACCTGGTGAACTTGAAGGAGGTAGAAAAAGAGCAACTGATCCTATCTGGAGTGTGACCACACACAAAATTTCTAGCATGGTAAGGTCCACAGGTAGACCTGCAATCTACAGATTAGATTCAACTGCTCCTCAGCGTGGATTTGTACACGAACAATTACAAATAATTCCTACAGATACACAATTACCACCGCGTTCAGTTTTGTAAACTTGCACCTCTACGTCGATTACATTCAAGACAGGTCAGCATCACATTTTCGTGTGTGTGACCAAGACTACTATTAATTCTATCAACGGTAAATTGTCTTGGATTATTACTTGAGTACTGCCACAGCATATTACAGTTACAACTTGCACAATGATTATTCTGTTGTTGTTTTAGTGTTATAATAAATTCAGCATCCATATCAAAGTTGCGATTATTTTTTTGTCACATTGCTTATAACTCGCTAATTTTTTATTGATATCGACAAAGTTGTTAGTGATTTCTTCGGTTATTACGCAATCCATGATAACCCTGCCCAGTTGAGATATTCTTCTGACTTGAGACACTGCAAGATAAACTAAATCTGACCACTCAATACGATCATCGACAATCCAAATATTTGTATCGGTAATAGTTAATCCCTGTGACGAGTGAATCGTTAGAGCGTATCCTAACATCCACGGCGATTTATACATGCTTAACGCGCTCTCAACAACATCAACAACAACTAAAACAATATCATTTAATTTTTCTTTATGTAACGTAAATAATTGTTGTTGAAGTGTATCGCGAACTATTTTTCTACTTGCAACTATCAAATCAGCAGGTCTCCATAAAGTCCAAAAATCATTCATAGAAGTTTCTGGAATTACTTTACGCATTATCTCACACTGTATTTTATCTGGCTGTAGTCTTATTAACTTTTTAAATTCTTTTAATGATTTATCAATAGCTCTATGGTCATCAGTTATTTCTTCGTAATAATCTACAAATGTTTTCAGCCATTCATGTGGAGATGATCCAATGAAAGGTGGCGGTTGACCATGATCGCCACACATTATCACAGCAGTATTCTTCAATAACAGCCAATCAAGAAATATTTTTAATACCTCTAGGGATACCATGCATATCTCGTCCCAGATAATAATTTTAGGAATGTATTTCTCACCCATCCGCGATGGAGTCCATGCGTCTCCGCACCATCTAAAGAAACTATGATATGTACACGATTTTACTCCTCGTTCTTTTATTTCCCTGGCGAGTTTATGTGTCGGTGTCAAAACAATCATATCAGAACAATTATTAAATAATTCAATCACGCGTGTTGTTTTACCTGAACCACCACACCCATTAAGATAAACGGTTTTATGTCTAGCCACAGGATCACATACAGATGGTGCCGTTGACAATCCTGGTATTTGATTATTCTTGTAATATGTCTCCGCAATTTCAACGTCGGCAGATTCAGAATAACTAATTATATCTTCATGTTTTATTCTCCATTCGCCCCATGATGCATGATTGTTAATATGCAATTGTTTTAATGAATCCACATATTTTTTTTAATATAAAATGAATCTGTCGCGACTCTGACTGCTTAACGAGGAAATCTGTTTATCATCGATAATAAATTTATCAAAACATACGCTAGCATCGAAGATCTTAAATGAGTGAACTGCAGTGACTCGCCATCAGTACAGCTCACAATTGTACCTAATTTAGTTCCGTCTGATTAATAAGCATTACTTTGACTTATAAATGTGTTTTTCTCCATTGTATCAGCAATTATAAAATCGAGTTCAGCATCGTCCATGATTAATCTTGTACATGCTCGTTTATGATCATATGATCCTCCTTGCGTAAATTTACCGATTATTTTTCTGCCGAGATCTTTTGCAAATTTCTCATCACTTTCTCTCCTGCATTCATGTATACTATTAGTAATTTTAACAATATCATCTTTGTTAAGATTAGGAAAATCTCTCCTAGCATGATTAACATTAAATATATCCGGTTCTGGCAACCGAACTTGTTTCTGCACACGGTATGATATAATTGCTTCACTCACGTTCAACGACACTAAAATTCCAGCATCAAGCATGTACTGTATTAGTACTATTGGAACCCAACGTCGCTCTGAAAAATGTCTTCCAAGCCACGCATAAACAATCAGATGGAGATCCCCGTAAAACTCGAACGACTCTATACAGGCAAATCCGGTTAAGTCAAAATCTGGTAAGGGTCCGTTTATCGCTACTCTGGTCATCTCGTGTGTCGGATGACCAAATCTCTTAAAGTATTCAGAACATTCTCCGTATCCAAGAAAACTTCCAGGATAACATGCTACCATATCAACTGAAATAACGTCATTATAATCGTATTTAGTATTCCACAATCCACCATGTCCGTATTCCACACAACTGTGTTGGACATCTTCAAGAAATTCCAATCGTGTCGGTTTCGATGAATTTTTCTCCTGAGCAGCATGAGCAGCAATTGATGGAATGGTAAAACAGTTATTCAGTAATTGTTCAACCTTAATATCATCAAAGGTATATTTTAATGCAAGATTTTTCATTTCTTCATGGAGAAATTCTGTACGATAAATATCACCATTAGACCGTACAAACTGATCATGAAAATCATATTCCGAACTCTGAAACAGCCAAACAGATACAGGGTCAATTTTACTGATATCGCTGATAGCATCAAATACATGACCATTATAAAATTTAACCGTTCTGTCTCTTGGAAATATTGTTACTGCCACAGTCCATGCATGTGCGTTATGATCAATAATATCTATCAAAGCTCCTCTTGATTTATATTTCGGTTTGTACAAAATCTCTCTGGTTAATGTCTTCACTGCTATTGGGAATTTTAATTTCTTTCCCAGCTCAGCAATGTCGCTGATAGATGCTCCGGTATCTTTAACTGTTTCTGCCCACGTATTTATTTTTTTACGTCGTAAATCCGTTAAACCGTTTCCGCGTATCGCGTTTGTGAAGTGTTCTGTAACCCATTCAGCTACACAATTTATTCTTGATGCTGTCAGTGATGACAATTTCATAGGTTTGAGATCCCCAACGTTAGGTTTATTATTTAACGGATATATTGTGTACACAACCGCAGTCACAGGATATGCTCGTTCGTAATATGGTTTGTCAATACCAGTAAGTATTCCTGGTCTGGAATTTTTACTAAGAACAATATTATTTCCTGACTGCATGTGGACAGAATCACATTTGTCACGAATAATCCAAGTGTCATCGTCTGTCTTTACAATAAATTTTATTAATATAAAATATCTCTGAACAAGGTAGTCAATAATCTCTCTTCCTCATTTGTCATTCATTACATTAACAATATTTCTAATTCTGAATGTCGACCACACATCAGCTGCACCATGGTCGCGAAATTCCTTTTTGGCTTCACGGATACATTTTGTTATATCTTTATTCGTTAAAGCTAGATCTTGCATCGAAAAACTAAATTTATATTTCGGCAGTCTCTCAAGATCAAATCCAGCTCCAGAATGTTCAATTGCGGATAATTCCTGCATTATTATAATTAAGACAAATATGTATTTAAATTGAATTTTAATCTCTTGTATATGATTCAAACAAAGAATCGATGTAATTGGCTTATGATCGGATATACTTCTCCTTGTAACAAAGCATGCGTAAACGAATTCTGCGGCTACCATATGCAGTGCGTTAGACATGGTAGTTTAGGACCAAAACCGTGTGTGCGGTGTGGTGTTGGAGTCAGAGGAAAAACTCAACTGTGTGTGCAATGTGGTGGTAAAAAATACAGAGAGCTGAAACGATATTACGATAAAAAAAATAAAACATTTTCTGAATATCCTATAAAAACCGAAGAAGATTATCTCGCTAGATTTTCAAAATAATAATTTAAACAAATAATATTAGTATATAAATGGAGCAAAATGAGTTTGTGAAGCATCCAATCATTACCAATTATGAAGCATCTCGTGATGGTGTAATTAGGCACTGTAGATTAAAGAAACCAGTCGGTAGTGTTAATAATACAGGATATTTTAAATTTAATACCAATGGAAATAAAAATTATTTATCACACAGATTCATCTACGAATGTTTTTATGGGGTCATCAAAGATGGACATGTAATTGATCACATCAGTGGTGATAAGCTTGATAACTCGCTTGATAACTTGCGAATTGTTACACAAAGTCAAAATTGCAAGTCCTGAAATTCTGGCGGCACACGATACGCAAGGGCTGTTAAATCTGTAAATACAGATGGCGAAGAAATTATGTTTAAGTCAATTAATTCTGCTGGTAAATACTTTAACATAGTATCACCTTCAGTAAAACACGCAGTAGTTATCACAAGATCTGCTTTTTCCAAAAGAGTTCTACAAAAAATCAGATTCACCTATGTTCCTATGGTATCAGATGATTAAGTGAGACAACTCCGTCAAGCATAACTTAGTAAATCTTGCAGTTGTCGTACTTGTTGTAATGACAGCAATATATTGTGAGTTTTGGTCAAAATGGATCACACATTGTTTTGAGTAAGTATTGATATATCTTTCCTCATTTCGTCCATAAATAAATATATCGTTCATAAAAATGATATGTAATTGTGTGTACACTAGTCAGCAACAAAATCCATTTGTCTTCAAAATACATGTATAACACAACAGAGATTTATACAGTTTGAATGTCCCATAGGACACTAATGTTTCCAAGAAGCCCATTATAGCTAATTTGTGTTACTATTACAAAACAAAGAACAAGCTAATCCGATAACCTGAGTCACATATTATCTGTCTTAGATTATATTGGCTAATATATCTTAGCAGTGAATTGTATACATGAGGTTATTTTTAGAAATGAATATGGCATTGCGTGTTCATATAACTATTGATTATTTTAGCATCCTTAGCAACGTCTGATCAATACAGACTTTTAACTGTGGGTTTTGTGTATGTAGTTTCAAGTATTTGGAAACTGAAAATAAATTCACATTTTACAATAAATTGTGATTTTATTAAGAAATCCACAATACATTTTATGATAAATTGTGATTTTATTCTGTATACTTTAAGTACATCATGCTTTAACTATATAATAATGTTTCCAACATCTACATATTGAAGTCCAGTGGCCGATTGCTAACGCGCTGGATTTTCGTACTCAAGGTCCGTGGTTCGATTCTCGTGACCGGCATACTGTCGGGCAAAAGGCGATATTATGCCAAAAGCCTCTTCTTTAGTGGGGGCGTCAGCTAGCCTGTCTATGTTTCAATAGAAAATTTGTACACTCTCCCACCATGTCACTTGGTGGGTGCAATTTTGCACTCCCTGGGTGATTATGATGGGGGAGTGTGCAAAAATTTCTATTGAATGTAGAGAAGGCCCGTAGTATTGTCCTTTAAGATAAGTTTATATGTAACTGTGCTGTCCTAGAGTTAAAGTTCTTAGAATTAAGTTTATATGTAACTGTGCTGTCCTAGAGTTAAAGTTCTTAGAATTAAGTTTATATGTAACTGTGCTGTCCTAGAGTTAAAGTTCTTAGAATTAAGTTTATATGTAACTGTGCTGTCCCTATAAATATATGTAAATATGTACTGTAAATATGTTAATACGTTACTGTAAATACTGTTACTGTAAATATGTTAATACGTTACTGTAAATACCGTTACTGTAAATATGCTTGCTTGATTTAAGGGGTTACATGAAATCACAATGGCTAGACAGCCCTCTGAATTTCTAATATTTTGTTTCAATTAGGAATTCGCTGGGGGGGGGGTGTTTATGCGTCTGCATCCATAAGATAAGTTTATGTATAACCTCTGAGCCTGCTAGGATGTCCTTTGGCAACCTAGGGGTTTCACATGGGGTTAAACTGTGCTGTAAATATGCTTGCTGTAAATACGCTACTGTAATTAAGATTCTGTGTTTTGTGCTGTCCTTAATTAAGATATAATCATATGTATATAATCATAATCATATGTATAAGATCATATGTATATAATCATAATAATATGTATATAAAAATATGTATATAATCATATGTATATAATCATAATATGTATATAATAATATGTATATAATCATACGTATATAATCATATGTATATAATCATAATCATATGTATATAATCATCTTGAACAGTCCTTAGGGACTATTATTTTTATTTTATTAATATTATTCTGATTTTATTTTTATATTAAACAAACATTTATAATATAACGAATTCCGAAAATATTAATGTTATTATTTCTGCAATTAAAATATTACAACATAACGGTATAAATATATCTGATAATCTTAATCCTGAAAAAATTCTGTCTGACTCTGAATCATTAGAACAACGGAAATTAGAGAACAGGTACACTTTGCCATCTGATTATAAATTCATGAAGTTTACCCAGCCTGCAATGTTACAGTTGCTGGCAACAGTTACAGATAATCAGGTAAAGCTGTTTGTACCTCTCTCAAACGCTATTGACAAAATTAAGTTAGAATTATCTCATGAATACGAACAGAAAAAGATTATGAACTTTCGTATAAGACAGTTAAGACAGCATTGTGAAAATGAAAGTGAAGGTGAAGTTAATGTGATAATGGCTAAAAAAATTCCCTGGCAAAATTGAAGTATACAGGTTATTTACTTATAATAATATTTTAATCTGATAATTATGATTTACCCCAGTAAAAAAAATTATTCTGATCCGATTTAGATTCAGATATTTTTATTTTTTTTTTGTTTTGCGATATAACGCTCTATGATTCCACATACAGATTAATACTTAAAAACTTCATTTTGCAAATCCAAAATACATCCTATTTGGTCTGTAAGTTTGAAATGTATCCTTGATAATGACAGATTATGTACACGTAGATAAATGGGGTTAATTGGTTCAGATACAATTAACCACCCGGGTGGCGCTTGAGGACTGAATGAATACAGTATATATCCTTGCTCCGCAGTGCCACTTTTTGAAAGATCTACTTGATAGCTGCCATCAATTACATCACATACTAGATTGACTGCGATCGTTGATGTTATATTAACAATACCGGGCGAGATATGATGGCCTCCACCGTATGGATCATTATTATGTTTAAGAATAACTGGTGGTGGGGCTATTTTTATCCACGCTGCAAATACTTTAGGGAAATATTCATCAATGACATCGTTGAGTTGTTTTTTTAGTTTAACAGGATCAAATCCTGGTATTATAAATGTTTGTGATTGTTCTTCTGTTATTTTATAATGATCAAGAAATACTTGTTTCCAACTTAAGTATCTTTCTTTAATACTTAAAACTTTCTTTTCCACTAAGAATATCTTCTTCTAATTGTTTAGGAATAGCAGTTGCTCCTACAACAATACTTCAGTTAGGAAAAACCAAATCTTCGATTGTATTTAAGTGTTGTATCGTTTCAATTACCTGTTGTTTTATATCAACGATATAATTCTGTGAAAATGCTGAAAAAAGAGTTTGTAAATTACCGAAGACACGTGTGTATTCAGAATTAATTGGATTTAAAAATCTTTGAATACCTTCCTCATAAACTATTTCCTTTTCATGACGATCTGGTCCTTCTCTAATAATATTAATTAATGTAGTCCGATGTGCAGGAATTACTATATTGTTATCCTGATTAAGAAATTCAAATATATATACATTTCGATATTCTGGATGTTTTATAAATCTTTTTTCCCTTGTGAGAAATTCATTTTTGGTTGGTTCTGGAATTCCATTTGACCTTTGGTCTGGGGGAGGAACATCAGGTCATCCTAACACAGACCTGATCGAACTTTGATAAATATCTACAACATAACCAGGGGAATTTATTTCAATCGCCGCTGATAATGTTGGTTCGTAAACAGTGATTGCTATTTTGGATTCTTTTCCTGTAATAGATTTAATTCTGTGTTGGAACTCATCATTAATCTGTTCTATTTGATAATTGCCCGTTGAAATTCCAACAACTTGCCAATCAGGAGTTCCATCAGGTTTATTCTTATTTGCAAATACAAGTGAATTGTTTGATGGTAGTCCACCAAACGATTTTGACCTGATATTTGGCCAGCTATTATAAACTCGTAATTGTGCTAATGCTATTTCACTTGCTGAAATTGCAGTTGGAAAGTTAACGCTAAATTCAGGATTGGTCAAACTTAATGATATCATAGTAGTTTTTGACGGCGTTGTATTAGTGACGATCTGTTGTAATAGTTCTAACACTGACATTATTTAAAATACTCAGTTATTTAATTATTATTTTAATAGAACGCATTGCATTCTCTCTCGGGAATTCAATCTTCCACTTTATCACAAATTACTTTATCACTAGAATCGCTAGCGATTCTAAATGCTTCATTGTAGGTTTTCATTATCGTTGCGAACTCCTCATCAGATATTTTACCATCGCTGAGGTACGCCGAAAGATACAATGATAGTTTAGAATAAGATGTTGTTACTGTGTGTAGTTTTGTTACATAATCGTGTAATTTATCATTTGTACATGCAGATATCTTCTTAGCGATAATACTGAGAATGCCTGCGATAGTCGTTGAAGTTGAAATGATAATTGTTACAACTGCAGGTGCCGTCATTGTTATTGTTGATAATAATAATCCGGTTCCAACAATAACAGCAGAAACTGAGTAAACAATTATATCAATAACAACCATACGTCTGCGATATTTTTTTACTTTTACTGTATAATCGTCGATGATATTTTTTAGTTTGGTTTGACACTCACATACTTGATTGTATCTGTGACGTTGAACGTCGATAAGTGACTCCATCACTTGATTCATTATTCAATGATGTCATTTAATTAAGTAATTAAACAGTTTCAGCTACGAATTCCAGACACCACCAGTAACGTCTCGGGGGCATTTCCGTTGATGTCAACGTAAACGTTTCTTTGGTGTCCTTGGTTAGCATCACCAGTAGAGGATTATAATGTATATTCGGTGATGATGAAGTGGCTGCAGTAATTTCCAAACCGCACACGGATAGCCTGTATAACCCAGTTACTTCTGCGGTATGTTCGAGAGTGTTATCACGTGGTGTCCATGTTGATGATCCTGATGCTACTGTGTACACGATATTTTTAATTTGTTTGTGTGGAATTTTAGTCAGATTAGTTTTTTGAACAATATTAGGTATTCCGTTAATAATGTCGTTGAGTTTTGTGTTAATGTCGAAGAGTTTGATATCAACAGTTAGTGGACTTTCAAAAAAATCAATAATAGATCTGTTTATGTTTCTATGAAAATTTAAGAACGTTTGTATGTGATTAGTAAAATTAGTACTGAGTGTAGTCATTTCATCACTGATTGTAGCTAACGAAGTTGTCACAGGAATTTCCTTATCGTCTAAATATTTCTTCATTGCAGCGTCGAAATCTGATTCTGGTGTTCTAAGATTATTAATACCATTATTATTCATGTTCAGAAATTCACGCATTATACCACCGTTGACTAATACGTACTTAGATTCTTGATCATCGACGTATTTTTTTGTTACTGCATCTGTATCTGCGGCTGGGTTTCCAAGGTCTATAATTTTATTTCGATTCATAATAATGTTACCAGTGAATGAATCACCAGCTCGCTTGGTAAAATCATTAACTGACTTACCGGAATCTTGTATTTTACCTTGATCAGCAAAAGTAACGATATTATTAATAACCACGGTGGGAATTCGTATAAGAACATCTAACAGTTGTATATTACTTGTTTTTAATCATCCTTGTTTATCCTGAAAAACAACGACTTCATTCTGATCCACACTTGTGATATTTAATAAATCATCGATATCATTTCTGAGCTGATCAAGAGTTGCATATTTAGATAAATCGACTTGCTGCTGAGCTTTGCGAGAAGATCTTCCATAAATATCTACCATTATATTTACTAATATCTGTTTAAGTGTGACAACGTAGTATATTCATGCACGACTTTATGAGGTGGTGTTGTTGATTTTGATACAGCATCGAGTACAGCGAGTACTTCTCAACCACATATTGGCGGATCCGTTAATTTTTGTGTTGGTAATGTTGAATACCAGTTTTAGAACACATCGAATTCTTACTTTGCATAGCAGTACTTACTGTGTTAACACATTTTAAAAATTCTTTTGGTGGTGCCAACCCATATGAATCAAAATAAATAATTCCACGTGGATCAATTACATATGCCACCCAATGAGTGCCTGGGCCAGAGTTTTTATCAAGATTAATAATACCAGTTTCATGTTGCATTGCAACGGTAGGTAATTGATCATGCATAAAAACTCCTCTAATGTTTTTTATATTCAGTTGCTTAACAGCATTAAGTAAATCAAAATTAGACATAGGAAGAATCATCGAATTCGATGATGAAGTCACCGGGGCAGTCTTAGACCTTTTCCGTACCATGAATATGGGGTCCCTGGAAGTCTTAGACCGCGACTGTATGCTGGGCCTGATAATCTTAGACAGCCCGGCTGTGGCACGTTTGGTGCTTTTAGACGTCTTCCATGTTTTTTTGCCCGTGATCTTTTTTTAAGTTTTCTGCATGCATAATTCCTTGACCCACTGCTTTCTTTAACGCCATTCCAGCAGCGGTTCCAACAGTGCCTAATGCAGCTGCTTTTGCAACAGCTGGGGCCGCAGCGGCTATTATTGCTGGTAAAGTGGCAAGAAGTGGAAATATGCCACCCGTTTTAACAATGTCTTTAATGACACTCGCAGAAAGATTAAATTTTATACCTTTATTTAATTTTTTTGCTTCATTGAAATGCCTATGCTGGCATTCTGATAATGATAGCTTATTCGGACCACCTGCGATTTGTTCTCGCTTTAGTGATATTTTTGCTGCACAATTATTTTTTGATGATGATTGTAGCTTTTTAATCTGACCAGGAGTCAGACTGACATTAACTAGATATGACATTTATAATTATTATGAGTGATTTAATTACATGTTTTCTACTGGGGCATCAATAAATCTCATTTGTCCACCAACACCTTCAAGTAACATTGTTTTGTCGCTGAGTATAACAGCAATTGCCCTATAACCACCAGCAGGCAGTCGAGCTACACGAGCTCGAAAATTTATATCAACGACAGATTGCCTGAATAAATCTAAGTGTTCTAATGAAAAGTAATATATTGGATACAGTGTTGTAAAATCACGCTGAGATATCTGTAAACCAGAATCAATATTCTGATCACGCCCCATGAATGTCATTAATCAATGATATGCACGTGCTACATGATTTAACTCAAAATTTAGCACCACTTCTTCAGAAGGTTCTTGATGTCCATTTATCCTTAAAGAAACTTCACTAACCCCAAGCGTGTCAAACACCACTGGATTTCGTTCCTGCGAATTTACTCTGGCATTTTCCTGAAACGCAATAAATATATGTCGTGGTGCTGACACCCCCTGCTGTGATGCTATCTGCCATGCAAATAAACCAGCAATGGTACCTTGAATACTATCTGTGGTCATAGTCAACCATGACAACGCTGATTTACCACCTTGACTCATAAAAGAAAGTAAACGTTCTTCTTCGGTAATCAATGGAGTCATTACTGGCATCCACAGCAAAAGTTTTGTAAGAATTACTTTACCTGCATCAATGGCAGCATCACGCCATATTGCATCATCGTCGGTACCTTTTCGTACGAGTATCACAGTGTGTTTAGCACCAAATATAACCTTCCTGACATTTCTGCAGAATCCAAATATATGTGACAGTGGAATCACACATGAAAATCTTTCATCATTGCCAAGCATTGCTCGACGTGACGCGAATCCTAAGTTAAAATTTTCATTCATCGATGCGATTTCAGTTCCAGCTGCATTTAGTGTTACGTTTCTGTTTTCTGGATGATCAGTTATATCTTTTGCAAACATCATTGATGGACCAGCTGATCTTGAGTAATCATCGCTGTATCTTGCAAGACCAAGTATCATCGTGGCAACGTCGACATTTTCATGACAGATCTCAATTTCTTGTCCATCAATAATATATGCTGCACTTTTAAATAACGCCATAATACCATTATTAACAAAACCAACTCGATCACCAATTCCATAATCTGTATTATCTGCTTTTAAAAATCTACCTTCGACTTCAATAAATGCTTCAGCGGGTAAGAAATATCTGCTTGTATCTTGAACTTGTATCTCAATTCTTCCACGATCGTCAGGTACACGTGCGTCATAAGAATAATACTGATAATCGCGCACAGATTCATCTTTTAAAACTGGTGCATCCATGTCAAACGCGGGATCAGATATACGCTTAAACATCTTTATTATTATCGTCTTCATCTAACACGAAGACTGCTTCCTGCTATCAGATTAGCGGTTATATTTTTTTCTTTTTCTAACCCAACATTAGTGTTGGTAGCCAACTCTGCTAGTTTTTGATTAGCAGCTTGATTTATTATTTTACTGACATTTGCGGGCATCACTTCAGTGCTGGGTAATTTCACTGGTTGAGGTTTTCGTCGTATTAATCGTGCTAGTCTATCCTTGATTGCTGAGAATGCTTTGCTAGCAACATCACCAACAGTGCCAATACCTTTTTCACAAACAACATCAATAGCTTTCATTGATAGTTGCTTTGCAAGCGGTATTGCTTTTGGGGCTATCCTTCTAAATAGACCTTGAACAACATCACCTAGTCCATCTCCGTAGGTCGTTTTGTATACTGGTAATCGTGAATTTATTACCCTGACCATGGTTGGTCTATGAGTATTGAGTATGATCGTACTATTAATAAGTGATTTTATCACTAATTGCATCTAATTACATACTTAGTCACTATGATAATCGTCACTATTTCATTAATAAGGGACCGATACACATTAATATCCATAACACCACCTGTAAATAATCGTTGACAAATATCAGCTGCTTCATTAATGATTTCTGGGGAATTATTGCCAGCTTGTTTTCCTCCAATGAGAATTTCTAGTCGATCAACATCAGCAAGGACATTATTGGGACAAGTAATAAGGCCACTCCCTAAACCACTTCCACTTGAACCAGGATCTTGATATTCTTCCTCTGTTATTTTGACTGGTTGTCGTGGTGATTTCAATCGTTTCATTATTTCTTGTCGTTGTTGTTCTCGTTGTTGTAGATCTTGTTGTAGTTGTTGTTATCATTGTGGTGATGGTAATTCAAATTGTTGTGGTAGTAGTCGTGGTGATCGTTGTGGTGATGGTAGTGGTGGTAGTAATTGTGGAAATTGTTGAACCTGTTCTGCAAGTGTTTTTACTGGTTTCTGTAATTCAAATTGTTTAGCTCTTTCTTTTATATGTCTATGTACAGCCTCATCAAATTCATTAAAATTAACAATATCTTCATTAAATCTAATTTCTGGAATACCAGTGGCAACGCGATATACATCCTTGATCCAATTGGCAGAGCTTAGAGATTTAACAGGTTCTGGTTTTACATATTTGTCTTTCATAATATCCATACACGGCAATATCAAGTAATTGCTTTGGGTCCTTGATAGCAGCAATACCTTCAGGTGTAAATTTATCTATTATCTTAATTCTGGTTCTTGGTGGTTTAGGTTGTGGTTGTGGTTGTGGTTGTGGTTGAGCTGCTTGAATACGGCCAGCAATATCAACAGGTAATGTTTCAAGAGCTCTTTGTGTTGCCTCAGTTGCTGTAACAATTTTCTTTGTTGGTTCGACAATCGGTTTAAATAATTGTTCTGCACCTTCTGCAAATTCCACCTGAGACTCCTGACGAGCTTGTAGTTGTTGTTTAACTAAATCACGGACGGGTAAATATTTTTTGATTGCATCTAGTCACTCTCAAGCTAATCTAGCTGAGTGTGGTTCTCCAATCATTATTGATAATATTTATAATGGCTGTTTAATTTACAGCAGCAGAGGGGGTGAACGACCAACGTTGAGTGACCAGCGCGTAAACGAAACACACCATAAAAAACCCCAAAGAGTCAGAGATAAAGTAACGAGATAAGCTAACCCTAGAGAAATCTCATGGTCAGTTAGAGGTTGTGGTTTAACGTTATTGACCTTAAGATTTCCTTTTCATAGGAAGGCTTATTTTTCATAAATAAGGTCTCGAACAAAAATGGTCTGTTCACCCCCTCTGCTGCTGCCTCCATTATGCGTTGTAATGTGGCTGGAATCAGAACAGACTCCTTCAGTGTACTAAAGAAAGTATTCAAAGAAGAGGTCAGCATCAGAAGCTGTGGTGATCTGAAGCAGGGCATTCTGCTCATTGTCTTCCATTTATTTTAATCGGAATGCATGTCCAGGCTCCAGTTGTAATACCTACTTGGGATCCACTTGCATCCAACTGTGGAGGTTAAATGGGCCACTCATGGAATGTACCCAAGAGACCATAGATCTCAATGTTGAGGGAGAAACAGACCACCCTCTATACCATCGAGCAATGTCTTTGCCTGTGGCGAACCTGTGGTATTTCCTTAATCACACAGGAAAGAGGAAGAAGCTAGAAATCTGGCTGTGGTTGGATCCTGGAGATTTTTTCCAAAATGGAAAGTATCTTCTTGGTCTGTGCACCAGATGGTTTCGGGCACAAGTCTTTGCATAAAAGGTGGTAAACATTATTTCCTACCTTATCAAAGGACTAGATCTCCTCCTCTTCATCCAAATGAGTGGAGCTGGTGGGCTTGATAGGACTCACTGGAGTCAACGAGGATAGATAATGCATCATCATCTAGAACACTCCAAGCAGAAAAGTGACTAGTCATCACTATGTCCTTTGTAGGAAGTGACACAGAAGCAATGTGCACCGTTTTCCCATACTTGTTCATCATGATGAGTAGGGGGTCCATGTGTTCTATAAGTTCCAGGATGAAGATGAGACCATTTGTATTTCCTGGATGATGCTATGCCTCCAGCCTTCCTGAAGGATACCACCTGATGAGATGATAGCAGGACACCTCTAATCTGGGTCCAGGGTCCAGTAGCCCAAGGGATCACAAGGGATCAATTACCCTTGGGTGGAGAGCCCAACAGCCTGTATGGATTTATTGGGATAATAGGAAAGGGAGGGAGAATACCAATCTGATTCCCTTCCCTAGTCTGTTCCCTTAGAGAGACTCCCAAATTTTGTAAAGAGTACGATGGTAGAATAAGGAGGAGGGTGATTATATCAGACCTATCGCTATCCCCGTACAATGAGGCCTCCGAGTGATGACCAGTTTAAAGTGTGATCGCCAATGTAAAGTCAGTGACTGGTTCAAGATGACTGGTGACTGTTACCAGTCACTGGTCAGGTGATATGGATATGTCAATGTGTTCATCTTCGTCACTCGTGAAGGTGCGGTGCTACTCATCCCATTTAGGATGTGTTGGAACCCCTCCCTCTACTCCCTAAATGCCATTAACATACCGTTCTGGAAAAAGATTTCTGTTCTGTGCATAGGCATTCAAGTTGCACAAGCAGGCCATATCTTATTTACAATTCTCCACTCTGTGGAAGGTTGTATTCACACTGAACATCTTAAATATTTTACATAAAAAATTAAAAGCTGTAGAATATCGAGATATTGCTGCTATTAAAATCAAACATAAGCAAAATGCAGATAAACATACTTTTTTTAAATGCCTTATCAACAAGTATTTAGTTATTAATAATTTACCTTAAAGGTGGGCTCCTTTTATGGTGCAAAGACTTTAGATTAGCCTTCTGTTAGCCCTAATCTGTGTTGGTGTGCATGTCAAGTATTCTTCTAACCTCGCGTGCCCCTGGGACATTTTCCAGGTTGTTGTCTTACTGATAAGCCTACTACAGTACTTGATAACCATAATTAATCTGGTCCAGTATGTCAGGAATCTAGCAGCTTATATACATTTCCAAGTATGAATTAAGGTTCTTTTTTTGAGGGGGATGCATAAAATGGATCAAAATTTGTTTCGGTATTCCAAGTAGAGGGGTTTTGGTTAACTGAGATAAAAAATGGTGATATCAAAGGAGGAAAGAGAGCAGCACAAAAAGATTATTTAGTGCCCATGCAAATGGAGTAAAGTGCTTTGCCCAAGGACACACTATAGTAGGTGACCCAGGCTGGTCTGATATAGGATTTGAACCTTCATCCCTCTGATCATGAGTCCAGCACACTAACCATTGAACCACCATGGTTCTGTAAATGCAATGAAGTAATCTATAATTAATGGTGTTTCTTCTTCTTTATGCTGGACAAATAAGCCTTTATTATTCACCTCAACAATAAATTTAATTCACTTTTATTATTTAATTATTAAACTGACAAGATGGATTTATCGGCCAATCTTGTTAAAATCAGGTTCATCTGCAACCTTGTATTTGTAGGCAAGGTTAACTTCCTTATCTCACAAGTCTGGACTTTGCGACTTTACTTAATCCTTTATAATTACTTAGACTCGTTTTTAATAACCGAGTTGATACTCACTTGTAGACACAGATCAAACAAAAGAGAAGTTCACTGAAAAAAAACCCTTGTGTACCAAGGACTCGACTATTCTGATGCATTCAGAATTTTAAAAATGCTTAGTTTTACACAGATTTTGGTGTCATGGAGAACATTACCCTCCCCCCTTGTTACAGAGCCAGAATAATTAACCACCCATGCATTGCTGTATTAACCGACACCGTTCCCAAGCCAGGATCTGAAACTGACATCCTTTTCTGAGCTAATTTTGTCAGTATTTCATAACAGTGCTGGCAATGATGATCTAAGCCTTGATTTGTATAAAACTTAAGTGAGGTCCTTGTCACAGGGCATGGCAGGTCCTTGTGTGTGTAAACTTAAGTGAGGTCCTTGTCACAGTGCATGGCAGGTCCTTGTGTGTAGAACTTAAGTGAGGTCCTTGTCACAGTGCATGGCAGGTCCTTGTGTGTAGAACTTAAGTGAGGTCCTTGTCGCAGTGCATGGCAGGTCCCTGTGTGTGTAGAACTTAAGTGAGGTCCTTGTCACAGTGCATGGCAGGTCCCTGTGTGTGTAGAACTTAAGTGAGGTCCTTGTCACAGTGCATGGCAGGTCCTTGTGTGTGTAGAACTTAAGTCACTGTCACAGTAAACTGCAAGTCCTCATGTAAAGTCACTACACAAGTTCAGATTCATTTCAAATAAACTAAAAACATAAAAGAATCACTAGATGCAGTCCAAACTTTTTTAAACACTCATATAATCAACAAAATGACCATTCTTTAATTGGCATCCAATTCTGCATCATTCTGATGTCTGTCTTTCCATGGTAGACTTTCATTACAATTACTATTCAACTGTTAATCACTCTGACATCTCCGAACCACTCCATAATGGAGGTGAACAACATCATGGTTTTTTTTCCATTCATTAAAAACTCTCAGAACTGTGCAGCATTTCTGCATTGAGTCATGCAGCACAACATGTGTACAGCATTCTACAAAGTTCATGGCATTTTGTGAATGTGAATTCACATCTGTACTTTTGTTTGTGGCTTATTTGCATACGGTTTTGTATTCCCTGAGGATTAACAAAAATGAAAGTTGTTTACCATTCCACCCCCCACACAGACACAAGCAAAATTATTGGTATTATGAGTGGCAAAAAGATGTAATTTTGGTGTAAAAAGTGTAATCTATGTATTACATGCCAGAATTACAGCATGTATGAAAACGACACATCTATTTTTGCTACTAACCTGGTTCAGCAGCTGGTTAAAATTCTTGTCACAGAGGGCAAAATCAATATGGATTAGAACCAGAATACAAACACAAAATATATTGAAAAATTATTTATAGTCAGCACTCACTTAACTAGTCTACATGTGTAACTTTCACTGAATGATTGTGCACTGAAATTTTACAATAAGCATAATCATGTGCTCTGTGTACTGCATTACATGTTACCATCATATTTTTCTTTTTAAAGTTTGTAAAGCAGTGTTATTTGTCCTTTTTCTGATCTTATATGTCTTAAGTTTGAAAAGATCCATTTGCTCTACCACTTTCCATCATATAACATCCACAACTCACATCGTAAAGTGTTTCACTTAATATGTGGCACCCTTTTCTTTAAAAGTATAGACAGGTCCACCAACTAACTAGGCTATCATTATAATGAACCTGTGAAGCAAGGTTCACATCTGAAGAAACCCATCTGTTTTCTTGCAAATGGGTCATATACAGTAGCTATAAACAGCAATTAAGCAAAGTACTCTTATGTTATTCTTACTCAGCAGTCATCTTTTTAGAATATTCTCAAATTTATATGAGTGGAATTAAAGAGATAGTAATAAAAATGACAAAACAACTTTTAACTGATTTTTATTTTATACTGTACCAAAAAAGTGTAATCCATGATAGTAAAACCTAATTTGGTGAAAAAAATCATAATGATTTACACTAAAAAATGTAATGGCTGGCATGTATGCTTGTGAGGTTTGACTCTGCATGCCACTAACTAATAATCAAACTCCACAATCATCTTAAACATAAATTTTATAGAGTAATGCTTTTATTTAATGTACAAAAATATGGATCCTTGATTTATTATAGATTAACAAGCTTTAATTTTATTCAAGGTGTCTTTAACCAAAGACAGCTATTTTTCAATTTGTGCAAAACAAGACACAAGGATAAAATAAACACCAGGTATGAGAGATTAAATAAAAGACTATGCTTATGGAAGATAGTATCTTGCTGGTTATGCTGAAAATATTTTGCATGCACTGGAGGGTGACCACTGAAGAAGATAATTGCTTTATTGACCAATCTAACCAAACCATTAAACTCTCCCTCAAAAGTAACATATCAATCTTGTAATTTACACTTAACAAGAGACCCTTGAAGGGACTGACATTCTACTGGATGAAAAGAACTTATATGAATTCAAAACATGACCATTTCTTTCATTTAACTGCTGTTGTGTTGAAACCATATCTGATATTCTTCAGCTATAACAAGATTTTTAAATTTGATACTGTGTTTACACATATTGGATGTCAGTTTTGCAGCATTTTTATTTATGAAAAAGTGAACATCATTTTAAGTCTTCTGGTGAAAAACCCATATCATAATGATCATCCATTCTGATGGATTAGTGTCAGCAGGATCTTGAAGACAATCGTCTTGGCAGCCACACTGCATGTACAAATGGCACCATTTTCATTTAGGACCAACTAGCTATCCTAACAAGTCAAATATATCCATCCATTTTCATTTAGGACCAACTAGCTATCCTAACAAGTCTAATATATCCATCTATTTTCATTTAGGACCAACTGGCTATCCTAACAAGTCTAATATATCCATCCATTTTCATTTAGGACCAACAAGTCTAATATATCCATCCATTTTTATTTAGGACCAACAAGTCTAATATATCCATCCATCTGGACAGGAGTAGAGATAATATTTTTCAAATGTGACATTAATTAAGGAGTAGCAAAAATAACATTTTCAAGATGGCTGCTGTGGTAGTAATAATGGACATCAAATTGGCAACATTTTCATTTAAGACCAAGTGGATATCGTAGAAAGTCTTCTGGTAAAAACCCATTGTCAATATGACTTCCTGTTAAAAGAAGTAGTATTGTGGGTTTGACATCATTTTTCAGCACCTGATAGGCTTTGCAGCATAGCCAGTATATTTGGTGGAGGAAGAACCCCCCAAAAACCCTGTGAAGAACCCTTGATCCATGGGAAGCTACTGGCAGCTTTCTCAGTTGTTGTTGTTGCTGTTGTTGTTGTTGGGCTTAACGCCATTTTTCAGCACACGATAGGCTATACATGGCGGCCAGTATTAATGGTGGAGGAAGAAACCGGGAAATCTGCGGAAAGAACCACCGACCCATGAGAAGCTACTGGCAAGCTTTCTCACGTATCCACATTCGCCGAATCTTAGACTCGAACCAACGCAGACAGAGGTGAGATGGCAGTGATCCGTAACGGACAGCGCTTTAGACCACTCGGCCACTTGGGGCCCCAGCTTTCTCAGTTATAAACTTTGGCTGAAATGAGACTTGAACCCACTCAGACAAAGATGAAATGTCAGAGATCTGTAAAGGCAAGCACCTTAGATCACTCAGCCATCTGGGGCCCCTTGCTCATGTAAAGATGTGACAACAAGATTTTTAAGATGGCTGCCATGTTGGCCATACTGGATGTCAGATTGGCATAACTTTTATTTACAACCAACTAGATATCATAAGAAGTCGTTTAGTGAAAACCCATTGATGATAAGCCCTTCCATTCAGGAGGAATAGCAGTAACAAGCTTTTCATGATGGCTGTCATGGTGACCATACTGGACATCACATCAGCACCATTTTTATTATGCACCAACTAGACATGATAAAAGTCTTTAAATGAAGACTGCATGTTGATATGACATTCCATTCGGAAGGAGAAGTGTTAACAAGATTTTCAAGATGGCTGCTATGATGGTCATATTGGTTGTCAGATCAGCAATATTTTCTGTTAGGACCAATAGTCATCATCTTTCAGTAAGAACCCAATGCAGATACATCCATCCAATTAGGTGGAATAGCAATAACAACATTTTCAAGATGTCAGCTGTGATAGACATACTGGATGTCGTATCAGCACAAGTTCATTTGGGACCAAACAGACATCACAAAAAGTCTTTCAGTGAAAACACAGTGTTGATAAAACCATCCATTCAGGAGGAGCAATTGTAATAATATATTCAAGATGGTTATTGTGGCAGCCATAATGGATGTCTGAGCAGCACCATATTTATTTATGACTAATTAAACCATGGAATGAATGTGTTTGTAAAATTTCAAGGCAGTCCTCCAAGTACTTTAGGAGTGGTGATAACAAATGTGTGCTAACAGACGTATGGATGAATGACAATGAATAGACCATCCTGTATGCTCTTTTCATTTATTACTGTAATTAACCCTTCCTAGTTTCAGCAAAGTTAAAATTTCCATACGTGAAACAAAGTGTCACTCTATGAATGAAAACTATGAAGATTAATTTCAGTTTGATTTAATATTCCTTATCCTCTTATTTAGTCTCATTTGGTTCAGAAGTCATGGATTCTGCAATTCTCCTCTGTGTTTCTTTTCTTGTACAATCATTTATTTGTTCTTTCATTCACTTATACACTGTTATGCTTTCTCTCTCTCTCTCTCTCCCATATACACTCACTTGTGTATTCCTTCCTTTAAAAATTCATAACAACTTTAAGGATGACTGTGAAATAGCAAGCTTAATTATTTTGATTAATAATGGCAGTCTATGTTAAAATTACTCAGTAAAACATCAATTGTAAAAGCAAACTGAGCCTAATTAAACTGATACTTCCTTCAAGACAAAGGAATTGCTGAAGAATATTTCATGAGAAAAAATGCAAAGGGAATCAGAGACTTTCAAATTATCCATTTTTAGCATTCTCTTTCTCTCTCTACATAAATAAGAAACAATGTTTATCCAGCCATTCTTATTCATCACTGAAAAAGGTTACATAGAATTTTAAGTTAAAATTATTCAGAAACATGAAGACAATGGCTGCATGTCAAACCCGCAATACAAATATTGATATAAAATGTGTAACCTTGATACCAAGGTCAAATGGTTGAGCATGTTGCTGAATGAATTTTTTATGATGCACCCAGAATATTAAGAAACTTAATCAATCATTTATCATGTATCCAGAATATTAAGAAAATCCATACAGGAGTTTAGGTAATACAAGCAAATGAAAATAAATCTAACCCTAAATTTTATGCCAACTTTCTATGACTGTCACCTTGATCCCAAGACCAAAGGGATGAGCAAACATGTCACTTAATGAATCATCTTAGCTGCAAAATATTTCATAAAAATATATCCCAGGAAATTAAAATAATGTAAACTTTTTTATAAAGTAATTCTGCATATTACCCTGACCAACTCAGTCTTATTATAACAAAGAAATTTTTGCTTCAAAAATGTTCTCTTTCTTTAAATGAAAATTGTTTTTAACAACTGGAGAGAATTTCTCACAAAGAATGATAAATTTCTGCAGAGGTGGCCAACAAGTTTTAAAAGTCCATTAAAAATGCAATATGTTCAAACTTTCCTGGTTAATAAACAAAACAGCATTATCTGCAAGTTTTCTTTATGACGAGACATGGTGTTACTTTATGAATTGTCCAGTCATAATGTCCATAGGATTGTCAAGTCAAACTGTTCATCTGACAAATGGTCAAGTCATACTGTTCACTGATGAATGGTCAAGTCATACTGTTCATTGATGAATGGTCAAGTCATACTGTTCATTGATGAATGGTCAAGTCATACTGTTCACTGATGAATGGTCAAGTCATACTATTCATTTGATGAATAGTCAAGTCATACTATTCATCTCACAAATGGTCAAGTCATACTGTTCACTGATGAATGGTCAAGTCATACTATTCATTTGATGAATGGTCAAGTCATACTATTCATCTGATGAATGGTCAAGTCATACTGTTCATTTGAAAAATGGATTTGACGAATGGTCAAGTCATACTATTCATCTGATGAATGGTCAAGTCATACTGTTAATCTGATGAATATTCAGAGAGTTTTTTCAAATGTTCTTTATATCATATTACTGACACATGAAAAATCAATTACTTCCATTTATTCTAACCAAGCCAGTGAAAGTATTAAAACAATTTTTTTCAAGTGATCAAACATCATTTTGATCAAAAAGATTCCCAATGAAACATATCATTTCTCTTCAACTGCAAACAACCCCTTTGTGCCCATCTTTTATCTGTTTGAAAGTTTATTCACTTATAAAATGGGGGCCTGAGTGGCCGAGTGGTCTAAAGTGTTCACCGTTCCAGATCACTGCCATCTCACCTCTGTCTGCATGGGTTCAAGTCTCAGGCTTGGCTAACGTGGGTACATGAGAAAATTTGAAAGTAGCTTCTCGTGGGTCGGTGGTTTTTCCCTGGGTTTTCTAGGGTTCTTTCTCTTGTGCTGAAAAATGGTGCTAAACCCTACAAAAACTACAACTACAACCACTTATAAAACATTTTTTCTTTTGGCGAGACATATTTTTCTTCATTCATTCATTTTACTCATTCACTTAACAGGATTTGCTGGAACAATGCCCCATCACTATCAAACCATGTCTTACCTTACAAAAAGTGGAAAGTACATGTAGCAACAGAGTGGAGGCAAGAAAATGAATGCAGTCTATTAGTACTGTGTACAAAAGGACTGTTATTCTGTTCAAGATGGAGTTGAAAAGACAAGCCTTAAAAGGCATAATATAATCATGTGTAAGGCATCAAGATAAAGAGTAATGCTAGCTTGAAAAAAGCACAAACTGAACAACAGACAGGAAAATGGATGAAAGGTGATTACCACAACATTCCCACAACAGTGTACAGCCAAGCCATAAAGTGTTATAAAGAACATTTTGTAGAAGTCTTAACTAGCGTCCTTCAATTAGTTTCATTCCCACCACAACCATCTCAGTCTTATATTTTAATAGTTACATTCCAAATACAGTCACATTCTAGACTATCAACAAAACAGAATATTTACAGTTACCATACACTCTTTAAAGTATGTAATATGAATAACAATGATATTCAAGGTAAGAAGGGTGGCTGATTGTAGAACTTGTTGTTATATTCATAAGAATCTTTACCTATAAGGCACAAGATATAAAAGCACACATATCTATGTACTTCTTAGAAAGAAATATGTACATCAATTGAGAAAACTGTGCATTAACCACACAGAGAGACTTACTGTATGTACTGGCATTTTTTAAAATAGTTTAAATGCAGGAGATCATGGGTTCGAACCTTAGCCAAATCATACCAAAGATTTACATTTGCGGCATGATGCCCCAGTGATAGACATCACTATAAACTGTCACACTACAGACATTGTGGCGATAAGACCGAAAAATTTGTAAAGCTACTTTAAAAGTCCATAACACACACACACACACACACACACAAATAATTTAAAAAGTACAGCAATAACTCATTCCACATATTTAGAAGTGGACTATTATTTAATATTTCAATTAATATTTCAAGTTGTAAAAGTAGCTCCATGCTGGGTGTGCGATACTGAAATTTTAGGTGTGCAATATGGAATCAAAGAATGAACATTGTAATATTCACAATTAATTTGCGATGGATACAACCATTTTGTAAAAAGAAAATTAATTTGCTGAACTATTTTGTCATCAATAATGAAAACATGTTAATATCAATTAAGCTGTAACAAGATTTCTTGTTAATTTCCATACATTTCTTACTGACAGAAACTACTGATGTACCAGTACAGTGAAAAAGTACCGTAGTACATACTGCCAGAAAAAAAATGCAGGATATCTCTAATAATTAATATCATTATTATTGCTGTTGTTATTGTCACTGATGATGGTGTTTCTCTTGCTGTTATTACTGTTGTAAGATTAAGACTTTTTTGTTATTGCTGTTGATGTTATCCTTATTGTAGTTGCTGCTGTTGTTTGTTATTGTAATCATCCATATCATTAAATGCTGTGGTTGAGTTGTAAGCATTTGACATCAGTGACAGATGACTGCTTTATGTACAAAGATCAATGTTTCAGGCAAAAATGAGTGCAAAACTAGATTTAAATTCTACAGAGTACATGCACTAAATGAGAAAAAAGAAATGAATAATCAAAAAGATCACTAAAAGAAATTCTCTTTTGTTTGTTTCTTAATACTAGTTTTCTAAAGATTCTGATTATAATGGTATGGAAGTAAAACTTTCTGATTATAATGGTATGGAAGTCAAACTTTTTGATTATAATGGTATGGAAGTCAAACTTTCTATATGCATTGTAGTCTGTTATATAACTGAATATTTTCATCATAAGAAACTAACCTCTGTCAAATAAATTTCATACAAAAAATTGGTGTTTCATAGTTAATTTAGTGGTAAATTACTACCTTGAAAATATACAACAACTGACAGGCATTTCTGGTCACATCTAATGCTAAAGTATTTTTAGGCCTTCACACAAGTGATGGAGGATGCTAATAAAAGTTAGATGTTGCTTGTATCTTTATTTTAATTAGGGCCTAGGCCAAACACATTTTGTTTGAATGTCATATATGTGCTAACACACCATCACATGATATAGTGAAGGAGCAACTGGTAAGAGAGACTGATGTAATGTCTATAGTACAAAACCCTGGGGCAATTGTCAGATGATATGCTTTCACGTGTATTCTCTTGTGCTTTGTGGCTTTAGCAAGTTTAAACAATTAGGAAAACATAATGATCCAAAACTGCATGAGGTAATAATGCACACCTTATTTCGGGCATGTCAACTTAGTAAATGCTCATCTGAATTCATTCGCTGGTCATGTCTGGCAAATACAGCCATTTTGGTACTTTTAGTATATACAAATAACTGATTAAAAAAATTTGTTAGGCTGTATAATATAGTTGTATCTTCTATTGTATTTTTGCCAAATTTTCATCAATTTGCTTCTGGTGTACTAACTTCACATTATATGCCTCTGCTCCTTAGTGAATTAGAGGGATGAAACTGAAGGACTTATTCAAGACCATGGTCAAACTTCTAAAACTTTAAAAAGGCTAGAACTGAAATTCAACAGTTTTCAAAACTGTATTAACTTTGTGAGCTCTGTATAAAGGAGTGAGATGAAACTACCTGGTTGTGCAGCTAGATTGACTAGCATGGCCCAATCCTTCTGCCACTGGTTCTCATCAAGGCTGTAGTTCAGCATGTTGGCTTGCATGCTCTCATACTCCTTCCACCTTGGGTAAAAACTGCAAATGAAATCAAAGTACTGGGAATACTGATAGCTTGCAGGGTTCAAGTGGTACAAAAACACCATAAGGTCAAATGGAAGAACACAATTCCAGAGATAGTGATACTCATGGTCCTTTTCACTATTGCAAACATATGGCTCTAGTCTTGATAATATTTTCTCAGTGTTATGTTCTTTATATGTCACAAGAGAATTTATATTTACACAGGGTTCCTGCATAATTAACAAAAATGAATTCCATGACTTTTCAAAAACTTTTCCAGATCAATTACATAAAACTCAAGAACCAAAATATGTTACATCTGAAACATTATTTGATGAATTCCTTATTTACCGTGGTGATTTCCTTTATAAGAAGCATTTTTTTCAACTACTGTTTCAAGTACAACCATCATTGGAACAATCAATATCCACGGGAGATAACTTGCCTCAGACCACAATTTGCTCCTTCATAGTTGACCAAAATCAGAACGATATTCTGAAAAAATAGTACCAAGTTTGAAGGTTGCTTCATAGCTTACTTTTTCTAAATGTTACAAGGTATGCTGATTAAAAAAAAGGATAGATGTCAAAGTTTACAAAACTATCTAGATTGTTAAAATTGTCTGCTCTGCAGTAAACAAAGTGACATGTAAAATGTCAGATAATTGCATGCCAATCAAGCTCTTTTTTGTTACTTCCTTTGAGTCAGTCTGTTTACTGTATTAATACACAAAATGTAGCTGGTCGACCCATGATGAAACGCTCTGGATTTCATGAACTAAGGTGACAGTAAGTGTAGAAAGATACAATGTTCTATCAGTTATAGTAACACATGTACAGTAATGAAATGGTTATACAAAACACATTGACTACCATCATGTCTAATCATTTATCCAAATTTGAGCCATAACAGATATAATTGACTTGAAAGAGTACCGGATTTATACACCGTTATTAATTTTAGTAAGACTACAAAGTTTTTTACTATTATTAGTAACACAAACTGTATTTGGTAAAAGAGAAAGGATACTAAGCTTTAATCATTGAGGAACTGCAATCCATCCAAGACAAATATACTTTGCACAACTCCAATGACTTAATCAGTACTAGCATTATGTTGTCCTGCCTGTAGCCTTGAAAACTTGAAACAGGCAAAAACTTTAAAAACAGTTAGGGCCCCCTGTACTTTGAGTTTTCAAAGTTATACCATATATGAAAATATGAAAATATCCAGAGGAAGAGAAACATCCTTTATTATACAAAATTGTTCTTTTTTCATGGTACAAGCACCTAAACACACACAATTCCATTTGCCTAGTTAGCAGTCTGAGCTGTGTAACAGTATTTTTCTGTAACTATGCATACCTCATTTCAGTATCCTTCAAGGTGTCTGACAGAGTCTGGCGCAACATATTCTCCACATCTAGCACACCCCATGTTGCCTGAAGTACCGAGTCAAGCAGACAGTCACCTGCTGTCCTGTTCCACAGTGCATAGAGTCGACTCCCTAGTCTCTCAATTAAGTCAATGTTCCAGTTGATGATCCCTTCTTCAGTCAACTCTAGAATCAGAAAAATTCTTAAATATTCTGGAAATTTTTTGCAAGCTACACATTTACTGGTTTCCTCTGTGAAGTTTCTAGGGCAAAAGTTGAGAATACTGTGTTCAAAATTCAAATATTTACCTAAGTACACCTGTGCCACAGAAATAATATATGGTGCACAACCAAGATATCACATGTGCTTGATTGTCTTGCAGATAGTTTTCATCGTGTACCTTAACAATGATGATGGGGCTGTTATTCTTGCTAACACACCCATGTACAAACTTTGATGATTGTATATTCTGGAGATTTTTAGATATCGTTCAACAAAATTGGTAATGGACAGACAAGCATCATCATAACATAATATGCTCTGCCTATGGTGGATATTCAAAACTGAACAATATCTAAAATCGTAATGGAGAAACATAAAAGCCCGCATGCTGAGACATCATCATGATACAATAAAGTTGTACCATGATGCAAATGATGTGTACATAACTCCTCCCACATTCCATCAGAACAAGCACAATTTCGACAGCCATTATGCTACCTATAACTGACCAGGGAATTACTTTAAGAAAATCAGTAAGTAAAATTATGAGACACTATGGTGAGAAATTTTCATTATTTTGAACTGATGTAAATAATAAATTTGCATACTGTCTTACTGCTTCCTCACCAATCCACTGAAAAACATTTAGACTTTATTTGGTTTTTTTTTTAGAAGAGGTAAATGGGCATGATCTGACAATACAAATTTATTTCTTTTATCCAAATAACCTTTTTCGACATCTCCATCCAAAAGTTCTTCAAAAAGAACTACAGTTACATCCCTGGGAAGGTCTTCAATTTCTGAAAGAAAAAAAGAAATATGCACATATTTTCATGCAAAAATTTTTTGACAAGAAATACAATTGCTAAATGATTTTTGTTTATGTTGCATTAACAGGAGTTGAAATTTTACTTACTCAAACTATGATTCAAAGAATGCTACTGCCAAGTGCATCTTCTGACAACTTGACCTATTGTGTTTGAGATAATTAAGACTTCTTAAGCAAATGATAATGCTGTAAAGAAAAAATGAAAAATGTATTCATCAAAGAAGGTTATATTACAACACCAAGATCAAAATTCATTGCTATTTGATCCAAGTCTTATATATGTCTCTCTTTTCAAAAGCAACATTGACCAATGTCATCTGTGAAAAAATGGTGCAGAATGAGTCAAATAAAAAATATATGTATCTTACTGTTAGATGACTTACTACAATACATTATTATATCAATCTCTTTGTGGTCCAAAGTTAGATACTGTGTAAGGGTTTTGATTATTATATCAGCCATCTACAGCTAATGAGTCTCCACTGATAACTTTCCTTCTTGCACCTTAATAGCCATTCTAAGCCAAATATGCCCAGCAGGTAGGAACCTTTTGTCCCTGACATATCAGGTTAAATTTGCTGGCATTTGTGATGCTTTATGGCCAACCAGGCAAGTTCCACAATTATTTCTTAGTCGTCCAGTTTTCCCACACCTCATCAGTCATACCACATTAAGGTTATGTAATGGTATATTAATAACTCTCAATGTCTTAATGTACAAATCTGATTTCATAAGTTCATAATACATCGGAACTTTGAAAAGTCAAAATACTGTAGGCACATTATTTCTGGCTAGGGTTTCAATTGTTGAGTTTTCTGATATTTAGTTAAGAAAGTTTGATTGTAATAACACTGCTGTATTTATTAACAACACAACAAAATTTCACGCTAAATGCCCAAATCTTTGTGTAATATGTACAGGAATATTTCAGGTTTTAGTGATGTTTCATGAATATCAGTTTTGGGAAAGTATAAATAATACTTTTGTTTTATTTTCCAAATTTGCCCTGAAAAAGGACATTTGCTATCTGAGTGGTCTATACACAATAATTTTACTGTAATGGGATTAAAATTATGAATTCAAATGAATGGTGTACTAACCAGCTGGAAGAGCAAATGTAACACAGTCTGTCATGTAGGAACATTGAAACTCGCCTTTCCGTTGCCTTATAGACATAGAAATCTCACGACGAATTTTAGTGTCCAAGTCAGGACATGTGTATGATGGAAGTCTCTTGAAACCTTTTGCAGATATTTCTGGGACTGTAAGCAAAACAGCCAAAATATCCTCGGTTTTAAACCTCAATGCTAAATGAACAAGGGTGTATCCTACTTCAAAAGCACTTGGACGATCCATAAGTAGAACCTCTTCTTTGGTCAAAGCTCGTCCTGGGTCACCACCATTTGTCAAATATGTTTCTACAGCATGGAGATCACCATCTACAACCCCTTCACATGCCTGAAGCCAAAGATGATCCATATCACGCAGACACTTACGTAATTTTTGCAATTTATTTTCTTTCGTTTTGTTATCATCCATAGCAGAGGCACCCTCCTCAATTATGTGATCAGAGTTATCTCCCTTGGCCCTGGTTCTATTGGAGTCATTGTTTTCTCGAGCTCTCAGTGAGTTTGGTGAACTCTGCCCTGATCTATTTTGATGTGACCCTGAACCTGAATTTGGTGAATTCTGACCAGATTTATTACCATGTACAGATGCATAACTATTTCTATTATTAACAGGAGAGGTCTTTCTCGATCGATTGTTATTTGGTGATGCCCTGTTGTTGTTTGGAGAATTTGATCCAGAATTACCATTTGGTGAATTTTGACCTGATGTGCTGCTTTGAGAATCTTGAATGTTGCTTGAAACAGGTTGTACTTCTAAATTACTAGCACAAACTTCATTTCCACTTGGAGAATTTGATTTTTTCAAACATGGTGTGCCACATATAATACATTTTTGTGACTTGGGCCAGTTTTCATATGTACATGCTTTGCACACCCACTTGACTGTATTTCTAACACAAGCTGTTGATTGTTTGTTAGCTAATTGTGAACCGGACTCTGGTGACTTTGGTGAACACCGATTTGGCGATGTTTTTCCTGAAATGACACTTTCTGCCTGATTAATCTGTATACTTAGAGTCTTCTTTGGAAAGTCTGGTTGGGATGAAGTTCTGGGTGAATTTTTGTGTCCGCCACATTGAACACATCTCTTGGACTGGCGAGAGTTTAGATAAGTGCACTTCTGACATGACCATTTATCTTCATCACAAACTGGGGCTTCAGTTTTCAATTTCTTTGGAGCTGCCAGAGAAAGTTCAGCCATTTTGTAGATATCCTGCTCAGAGTTTTCCAAATCTGTTATTACTTGCAAAGGCCTGGGACCAAAACACATTACACATTCTTTGGCTGCTGGAAAGTTTGCATATGTGCAGTACTCACAGGACCATTTCCCTTCATTCATCTTTACAGCTCAAACCTAAAACAAAGAAACAAAGCTTCAGAAAATATAAATGTTACAAAATCAAAATTTAATGTTTCATCTGCTGCAAATCAATGATCTCCAGAGAAAATTTTGATAGGCTTTCCAAGGAAACTCTATTTAAATAAACTAATGAAAATTAATTAAATATGCATCTGAGCAAATATCACACAATCACATCTGAGCAAATATCACACAATCACAACAGATATCAATCTGATTAAAATCAGATCTTCACAGTCCTATGTGTAGATCTGACAGACACCATTAAAAGTTGATGTTTTGGTGAACTCTGAAATTTCCAGTCTACTTAAATTTAAGATCCTATCTAATAAAGCATTGCAAATGTAACAAGGGAGAGTTATTGCTAGTAATTATATGTTCTGAATGATGTGCATCACTTTCAGGCATTTGAAAGTTGTGATTTGATTGGTGAAGTCAACAGAATATGACCACTTATTGGCCTCCATCAGATCTCCGTGTATGATTGTGGAGATCTGATTTCAATCAGATTGCATATATATATATATATATATATATATATATATATATATAAAGAATACAAATCATATAGTGAATAACAGTCCTTTCAAGTGCACTGGATCCAGCAAGGGATCACGTATGTCAGGGATTGATTAAGATAAATGCAATAAACTGACAACAAACAGTGCAAAACTAGTATCTAACTAGCCTGAGCACTTTCAACTCTTAATGAGTCTTTTTCAAAGGCATATACAAAACATAGACAAGACAAAAACGGTAGTGTTTGCAAAACTCTACATGGCTGTTTCTACAGGAATTAAACCTCCAAATGTATTATGTACATTTATATATATATATTAAAATACACACACATGTGTAAGAATTTTATGAGTTAAAGCAGGCAATTAAGGATTCTGTAACATAATTTTTTTCAAGGAATAGAGAGAGTCTCTGTGAAACAGAGAGGGAATGAAAAGGAGATATGATGGTGGTAACATATGGAAGACAAGTTTCCCACTCTACCCCACCTGTAACAAAGTCTGTTTTTAACTTGAAAAATGCATTACGACATACAAGATAGAACACAACAACCATCTGATCAGACTCTCTCTCTCTCTCTCTCTCTCTCTCTCTCTCTCTCTCCAACCTGAACAAATGTTTTTCATTAAAAAGCTTGTATTGCCCATTCTGACTCATCCAATTCTGCTGATGTTGCTATGGGCCATGCCATGATTTTCTGTATTTTCCATTTTAATCTCACAAACAAAAGCCACAAGGAAATGTCTAGAAATTGTCATGGCTTCAGTGAGTTACACAGCTAAAATCTGAAACACAAATAAAAAAACTCAATTTTCTTCAATTTTGATATTAATATATGAACCGTTTTTTTTCCCCACTCCTTGTACAAGATTTCTGAGCTGGAAGTTGACCAGAAAGTTTACACAAAGTTGTGTTTCTGGAACAAAGTTAGTGTCAAGATTCTATTTTGAGTCACTAGGTCAGTAAACTAGAACACTTACTCATGTTGTCATTTATAACTTTGGTTAACAGATTTTCCCACTATTAAAGAAATATAACCAATGTTGGATTTGGGACACAGTCAATGTCCTTCACATTCTTCTTGTCACAAATTTTACTGTAGTTAAGAAAGCTGAACCCAAATACTCTTAAACTTGCACCAGACTGTTTGCACCATTTATAAAAATCACTCACAGCATCATGTATCAGCAATGATTGGGTGAACTGCAAAGATTATTGTTTGTCATATATTTTCAATATATTCCTGCATATATACAGTAGGATACTCTGATTGTTACTTTCAATATACTCCAACACGTTAATTTGGATGCAGTATGTCAGACACCAATCCAGGGTTACCAAGAAACAAAATCCTGTATTGTAGCAACCACAATTTTAATCAAGTTATCAATTGTAACATTATAACCAGGTTTGCAATTGCATGTGACAGCAATGCAAATTTTAATCAAGTAACAAACTGTAACATTACAACCAGGTTGCATCTGACAGCAATGCAAATTTTAATCAAGTTACAAATTGTAACATTATAACCAGGTTGCATGTGACAGCAATGCAAATTTTAATCAAGTTACCAACTGTAACATTACAACCAGGCTGCATGTGACAGCAATGCAAATTTTAATCAAGTTACAAATTGTAACATTATAACCTGGTTGCATGTGACAGCAATGCAAATTTTAATCAAGTTACCATTTGTAACATTATAACCAGGCTGCATGTAATAGCAATGCAAATTTTAATCAAGTCTGCTTTATTACCATGGGGTTTGCAACTGCATGAAATTTCAATCATTTCTATAATAGCAACTTTCATTTAAAAGGTATTAATTAAGTCTTTGTTCTTGAACCTTATGTCATGGATTGAAAATCAATGACTTTGTCTTGGGTAAGTCAAGATACACTCACATGCTAAGTCTGGTTAAATCAAAAATTAATATTTTAAGTTATTTTTAAGTTGCATGTCCAACACTCAAAGTAGTGATAACAATGATTTTAAAGATGCCCACCACTGGTAAGTACCATTTCTATTATAATCAACTAACAAGATTTTTAATATGCTACCATGGTGGCCATATTGTTGGTCTAATCAGTACCATTTTAATTTAGTATGAACTACATATCATAACCAATATCTAATAAAATGATAAGATAGCTTATCTCACTGAAGATTTTACTAGTCCCCCTTGCTTAAGTAATATTTTTTCCTGCAAGATTTTATCCCAATATTTGAATGTTTTATTTACAATAAATTGAAAACTGCAACTAATAACTGATGCTATAAAGCTATTATTGTGCTGACACACTATCAATCCACCTACAATACCTACCTACCCACCCTTCCATCTACAATACCTACTTACCCACCCATCCACCTACAACAGCTACCTACCCACCCATCCACCTATAATGCCTACCTACCCACCCATCCACCTACAATACCTAACTACCAACCGATCCACCTACATACTTACTGAAAACAATTAAAAAGGAACATTGTTTTCAATAATACAGGTACAATGATTTAATAAAAAGCTGAGATTCATGTTTCTGTATTATTTTAAGTTACTTTCCTTAAAATATGCTCAAGGAAGTATTATTATTGTACACCCCATAACACCAAATTTTACTGGTTGAAAGTCACAGGGTATGAGTAACCCTAAAGTGACAGCCAATAGTAGATAGTTCATATATCAATATAATTATTTTGATTAGCCACTACAGATAAGCAGGGGTCACGCTACCAGGCGAAGTGGGCGACAAAGTTGCCTAAATTATGTAAACTTCACCTTCTTCTGTTAGGAAAATGAAAACAACCTTGCCCTGTGATTTTTTTCAAGATACTTTGACCGACCATTTCTTTTTGAGATGCCCCCTTGCCTTAGCCAGGTTGTTGTGTCGTAGTGAAATGTATTCATCAAGTCATCAGTAGCTAGGTCAAGTTTTGTTGTCAATTACATTGACAAACTCTTGCACATTCACAGGCATGTGTTTTGATAGCTGAGAGACCATTAACCCTTTCCCCGAGTCAGTTAGCAACTATCACTGCCCAATTTCTTCATGTTATCCTTAATGATAACAACATTCAAACTTGTTTTTTCGAAACTTTAACAATAGTATGTAAATAGCAATTTGTGTTTTAAGAACAGAATTGGTGATCTGGATATTTTAACTGCCTCCTACTGTTCACCTTAATTTCTTTGTTGCAAATAAAACATTACCCTAACTGTTTATACATAACAATAAAATGCATAAAATTACAGACAATGCTCCTTTACAGTCAGAAGAAAAGATATCATGTCTAACTAGTATAAGCAACAAAAGACAAACGCTAAAATAAAAATATTCACTTTTCAATAAGAAACATTACAAAACAACAAAATTGCACACAATGGCTGTCAAAGTCAATTCATAATTTCCAAGCCTTTGTTTTCCTTGTGTAGATTGCAAAACGTAAAAAGCTGGGTAGAAAATAATGTTGAAACACAGTGTTACAACTCAAGATCAAATATGTGGCTTTCAGAAAGTCTCATAAGAACAGACGATTTTATTGGACATTCAAGAAAAGAAAACAATCATATACAAAATTATAAATACATGTTTAAAGAAAACTCCAATTATGGAACTGTATGTGTGATGCAAATTTCAAACATTCTGAATTAATACTACATATGCAGCCAAATTTTGATTTCAATTTACTGCAATATTGTAATCACAACTGTTACAGAAATGTATGGTGCAACTGAACATTTCTAAGAAATTTATATGAAAGCAATCGAGCTTCTCTCCATGGCTGGTCTAAAAACTATAATGTGAGATCTATGAATATTGCACATTTATACGTTTTCTCGGTGCAAGAAAACCCTCATTTTAGACATGAGTAATGGTTGAAACACCAATTACATATTTTTAAACAAAATGGCAATGATTTCTTTATATAAGTATGTAATCCAAGGTCAGTAGCTTCAAAATCTTCATCCTTAGATAAAGTCACAGTAATCTGAAAGATACATAAACTATTCATTTAGAAGATATTGAAAATATCAGAAAACGTAAAATAAGAAAAGTTTAATAAAAGATATATGTAATGGAAAAAAAGTATAAATGATGATGAATAAAATGTTACGAGCAAAGAAAGAGGCACAGGTACCATACACCTGAAGTTTACTGATTAATCACCTGAGGTAGTTCAGTCAGGAGTGTCTCAGTAATTATTACAAAAACTGTTAAAATCATATGACACATCATGTTCTGTTGAGACTGGACGTATGGAAAAGAGCTGTGATTGTAGAGACTTGTATTTGCTTTTTAATTGTGATTATCTCAGTTTCCTAACATATTAAATAAATCTGAGACAGAAAACAGGTAAAGGAAGTGTGAAAAGTACAATGCGATCGCTGATTCTTTCCTGATATTGGTACTACGATCTGTGTAATTGGTAAAAGTCTGCTGTTTGCTATCAGTGCTTTATTTTAGTCTTGGTGTTAATCCTCACTGACCAGTGCTTCAGTTTTTGCAGCTCAGTGTTTTAGCAATATATGTAAAAATGTCATTGACTTAGAAGTGAATAGATATGGGTATTGCAGAAAGGCTGTCTTCTTATTATTATTCTTCTTCTTCTTATTATTATTATTATTAATCAATCTTTTAAAAGGTCCTTTCTAACCCGGGCCTTTTCCGTCCAGTTCCCTTCTGACTTGTTATTGGCCTTTCTGGACTGGGCTTTTTTAACCTGGGCCTTTTCTGTACTCGTCCTTTCTGACCCGTTACCACATGGAACAGGGGTTGTTTCAAATGTTTTAGAAATCTTTCAAAGTGCAGATATTGTAAACTTTTAGAAAGTATTTTTAAAAAATTGATTAAGGGTAGTTGATTAAGCATTTTCACTAACTTGCATTTACAATAATGTTATCTGGTTACTCAGTTAAAATTTGTTACGTTGTAGTTTCTTTTATTCTCTTTTCAAGTCATATGGCCAAAATAGCTCAGAAAATTTTCTACTTGAAAATAAAGTATTGCTTAAATCCAATGCTAAATGCAAATATGAATACTGCAATATAGAGGGCATAATTCAAATAAGAGAACACACACACACACATATGCGTGTGTGTGTATATATATATATATATATATATATATATATATATATATATATATATATATATATACATATATATGTCATTTCTTGCTTCGCATCCACTTCTCCCTGTTAAGCTCTCACTTCTCCCTGTTCTGTCCAAAAGAAGAAGTCACTTCTCCCTAAAATTCAAGTCCAGCTTGACCCCTGGATAAGGTTTAACATGTCAAGCATACAGCATTCAGACTGCTCATCTATTTCCCATACACATTAACATACACAATACACAGTAATCTATCATAATATACAATGTATTATCATTAATATTAGAAAGAATGCCACTGAATAAATGTATTCATACTTCCAACTGCACTGATCAGATAAGGCCATATGAGTAGGCTACCTCTTCTTGCAATAACACTGCTGAATATATCATGATTCATCCACTCACCAAGTTTCATCATTCTATGTAAGATACAGTGTGACCCCGCTATAACATGGTAGTTGGGAGCCATAGAACCTGACCGTGTTATAGACCGAACCGTGTTATAAGCAACCAGGTCAGTTAGCAGAAGAAAATGATGCATGTACCCAAAAAAATGTGCTTTGGGTGGGGGGGAGGTAATAAATGTGGGCGCAAAAATACGTGCTTCATTGGCACAGTTTTCATCTTAAATCAATGCATATTAAATGAGAAATACGCCTGTAGTGAAAACAGAGTAGGCATATATAATATTTTACTTTATTCAAAGAACCATGCATTGGTACATATACGTATATACTGTTTATATATACATGTCTAATGCATAGCAATGAATAAAGTATCAACACCGTGTACTCATCCGCGAATCACGTCACATACACTGAATCCACAATACAAGTAATTCCATCGAAAATATGCACACACAGAGATTTAAATAGCACAATCACATAACGAATGATGAAGCACATTTACTTTTAAGTACTTCTGAAGTCGGTAAAAGTTTACGTTTTAAGCGCCGTCGGTAGAGTTCGTAAGCATAAACTTTTTTCCTGTAAAAAGGAAACTTTCATGGCACATCAGAAATGTTCCAGTCACATTGGAAAATGAAACAATCCATCAGATTCCATTGCTTTTATTTAAGTTTGGTAATG
This sequence comes from Megalonaias nervosa, assembly GCA_016617855.1. Classification (NCBI taxonomy): domain Eukaryota; kingdom Metazoa; phylum Mollusca; class Bivalvia; order Unionida; family Unionidae; genus Megalonaias; species Megalonaias nervosa. The sequence goes on along the minus strand of JAECUM010008038.1, from coordinate 3,913 downwards.
GCTTCCTTTGAAGAAAGGTTCTTTGTCTTTATTGAAGATTGTAGTCGGCTTTCTTTGATGAAGGGTGCATGCGTTATTGAAGTCGCCGCTAAAGGACAGCTTTGGAGAACCAAAGAAATGCCCGTTTCTTATTTTGGCGGCAACATAAAAAATTGTATTGCATGATTGAGACTGATTTTTTTCCCATTTGCTTAGTACGTTTTCATAACAATCGGTGCTTCAAAGGTAATGTTTTCTTTGAAATTTCAGCTACTATTTTATCTGGGTAAATTTTTTTAAAAAATGAATTGGCCATCGTATAGTCAATTGTAGTTACTGTTCCTCCCTGCCTATTGAATAGACAAGTGAGAGCTTTTTTTTTTTTTTACATTTATGGTAGTGGAGTGATGCTGCCTTCCACGCATGCATCAGAAATTTAAAGAAAGGGTTAATCGACGATAGAGACGCAGGTGTTCTGGTCTGATGACAGGGATTACTGCAGAAAACGTGAATGTTCTGAAGGATTTAATTCTGAGTGAAAAAAAGAGGAATTTTACTTACAATCCACATACAAATGTCAGTCTATGTAAATATATTAATTACTACCAAGCGGCCAAAAATCCGACAAAGATAGATTATGAGATGATGCCTCGTCCGGTTGATCTCCACTACCAGAAATGTAAATTTGAAAAAAAGTAGATACCTCAAAACATACAGTACTCATGCTAGATGTCAACATAAGCGGATTATGATCTAACAATGCACTGATAAGATGGTTTGTCAATATGGACAAAGAATTTGTTTATGTAACAATAGATAAATTTCAGTGCATTTTATATCAACTTTACAGCTTCCTTTCATGGGGCCCCTGAATTTCTCCACTCCAAACCAATGGTTGTATATACAAGTTTAAACAGCCATCAATGTCGCCAATAAAAAAAATCGCCAGATGGTCAATGTTCGCTCTAAGGTGCGCGGCCGCACAGCTCATTAGAAAATGCTGCACAGCAGTTTCAAAATTCCGCGCACAAGTTTTGGTAGCAAATACATATGCCACTTAGCAGTTTCAAAATTCCACGCACACAGGAAAAATATTAGTGGGAACGTTGCAGATGGTATATTTTGCCGCCAATAAGGAAAAAAAATATAGCAATTTGCAACATTGGTGAAGCCCTGCGCGATTCCTGATAAAAAAAACTTTTACACGTTATTTTTCGTACTTTTAAGAAGAAAACACAATTTTTTCGTGGATGAGAAAAATGCATATAAAATTTCAGTAGCCATGCCATGATCGTCTTGTATTATTCATACGCGATCTCTTCCCTAAAATGATAATAAACTTTTTTTTTGTTTTTGTTTCGTACTTTTAAGAAAGAATTTTTTTTTCGTGTACGAGAAAAATTCATGTATATGAAATTTCGGGAGCCACACCACGACCATGTTATATCTGAATTTATGTTATAATGGAGTGTGCTATAGCGGGGTCACACTGTACTATGCACATAACATGCCAAAAACTCATAGTTATGAGCCAAATGCAAAACCTTAACCAAAGCCAGCAAAATATGAAATATAGGTCACTATGAGCTTCTTTTGTTGCAAGAGTGTGTGCATGAGAAATAAAAATCAAACAAAAAATTTAACCCAAGTCAGTAAAGTGTAAAATAAGGGCCATAATGACTTAGTACTGAATGAGGCAGTAGGGCTCATCAAAATACATCCACCTTCCAAGGGACAGTATGTGGTCCAATCTGATTAAAATCACATCTCCACTGTCTTATGTGAAGATCTGACAGCAACTGCTTAGGGGTCATGTTCTAGTGACCTTTGAATTAGCCAACAGAAATGCAGCTTCCACAAATCGGAAAGTGAATCAAATCGTTCAGCACAAATTGATGCTTTTCAGCTGTACTGCTCAGTCTCCCAAACATGATGATATAAGATTTCATCTGATTGGGTGATAAAATTAGCAATTATGGTAATAATACTGGTCACCAGGGGATCATTTCACTAACACTGGCGTAACTTATGCACAAATTAGGAAGTTACGCATGCCGTAACTTGCGCAAAGTGAGCGTTTCTCAAAAGTGTATGTAAATCCGATACATTGTCGCAACTTGCGCACCTGCCACAACGTTTAATCCTGTGACTCTTTAGGGACAGGAGACAAAAAATGTGTCCTTAGTAATGTAAACTTCTGACACGAATGCCAGCTTCTCAGATGACAAAACCATCTTATCCGACAACCACAACTGCGGAAGTAGATTCACGGTCTCGAAAATGGTCTTAGAGGAAAATTCAGTGCCTAAGAAACAAAATTATGACAAACTATCAGAAGCTTTATTCTAGTCACACCTCTACAATTACAGAGAAAACTACAGACAAAATATACACAAGTAGAAAGATGTTCATAACAACTTACAATGGACATAGAAATATAATAGATTACTAACAACAGCGGAAAAGTAAATGCAGTTAGCAATGTATTATATAGTTTGAAGAAAATATTGTGTACATTTTTTATATCAACATCCAAGTTATAAGCATTGTAATTAGGATTTATTATGCCAATCTCAACATAAGCATAATATTTGTGGTTTGATTTTTTTCAGTTTAATATAATTTTGAGTTAGTATCTTGTTATTAGTTTTCTTTTGAAATTATATCACTTCAGTATTACTGTACCAATCAATATCAAATTATTTAGCTCCATGTGTAGATACCCTGACAACTTGTACATACCCATGGCGATTGAAATAGAGAAATTGCTCTTACAAAGAAGAAAGTTGTAAATTCTTGAAAATATGTATCAACTGAAAAAAGGAAAGCATGATGACATAACATAATACTTCTCTGTGTCCCCCCCCCATATTTTGTGTAAGATATAATTAGTCAAATGGCATTCAGTGCTTACTTTCTGTAAATCAGGTGTATTTATGTGTAGAATTTACATATCCTATTTTTCTATGATCACTATTAATTTATTATCACTATTATACTAAATATTGCCTTTCAAGTAGTTCACAGATTATAAACTGTGTTTCAAAATCATGTCAAGAGCATAAGTCTGATAATCTTTCATTTTCATTGACAAGGCTATCAAATATCATTTCATCATCATTGTCTTCATTGTCATCACTATCATATTCTGTAAGGAAACTTTTCATCAATGGCCTTGTCGTGCAGTTTGAGGACAGCTGTGATAATCTTCACTCTTCACACAGTTTGGGGGGTTGGATGGGTAGGTTCCCTCCTGTTTTATGGATACGCCTATAAATACAAAAAACAAAGCTATAAATTCATATGAATAAAGATAAAACAAAATTTCACTTGACATTGTTTAGTCAACAGTTATACTTGAAAATCTTATAGCTTGTAATTAGAATATGCATGAAATATTGTGGCAGAAATAATAAAATGTTTGTTTACAATTTAGGTACAATTATTTTAAACTTAATCTCCTGACATAAACCTTTAATAAGATCATTTAGTGGAGTTGTAGGACTCGCGGTACTAATGCTATAAAAAAATGGAAACCAGTCTAGAAAGGGTGGTGATAAAATAGAGTAAATATGGGTTTGGCAGTCCAAGATTGGTTAATAAGGAAAGTTAAAGTGTAGTAACAGTATATCCATATGGGTGAAAGACTGAGAGTCAATAATCCCCTTGGTGTCAGAATTGAGGGTCAGGCTGGGTAAAAATCAAACTTTGGCATTAAGCCTAGAGATCAAATTAAAAGTCTGAGGGTCCCTGAAGCACAGATGATGGTAAAGGGAAACACTGAGTAAATATGATCTTTTTAGAGCTAATCATAGCTTTAATGAAAAGAAAAAGAGACAATTTAGTGATGTAATTTCAGTGCTTTTACAGACTTGAATTTGGAAAATGCATTACTGAAATTAGCATCTGACTCTTTAGCACAAAATTGAAAGCA